>JAKUCV010003893.1:2627-17924 GCA_028386065.3 Turnera subulata | reverse complement strand
ATAATGATTTACCATATTTATAGCCGGGTATTATTCCGGTAAAATATTTTCACAAAATTACTTTCTATATCATATCCTCCAAAAATATTTCCATAGAATAGTTTATACAACATATATTCTTTCTTAGAATTATAGCCACCATGAAATTATTTTTCCAAAAATAATGATAACATATATATATATATATATATATATATATATATTTCCCAAAATATTTCCACAAGAATTATTTACCATAACAAATTTTTTTTTGAAATAATTATGCATGTACTTATCCATAATATATGTCAAGGGTATTTACCATATAATAATTTCAAAAGATATAATTCATATCATAATTACCTTAATTTTCCAAAATACCAGAATTTATACTTCCCATGATATATTCATATATTCCCAAAATATAATTTTTTTTACTTTTTTTTTATAAAGCAAACTGGCCCAAATAGTACAACCCAACCCATTGCATATGTAACAGCCCGGGTAAAAATTTGGATTTTTACCGAGACTGTAGAAGTCGTTATACTGTGATTTACTGTTGAATTAATCTTGGGTAATTAATTCAAGGTAAATCGGGAGTCGTTTTTCGAAACCGAGGGTTTTCCCGCGCTCGGGAGTATCTTTCCCACTAACCGAGCCTCAGTTTTCAGTTCCGAGAGTTGGACGACGCTCAGAGAGTTAAACGGATTTTCCGAGCCCAAGTCATATTTTTGGACTCGGGACAGAAATTACGGTTTTGCCCCCGCCCCTCTTCCTTTTCTTCTTTTCTTTTTCTCTTTTCCTTTCTCTTTTCTTTCTCTTTTCTCCTCTTCTCCCTGTCGTTTTCCTGCTTCACCCGTGACCGCCGGCCCACTCTCTTTTCTTTTTTTTTTTTCTTTCCTGTGAACACTTGTTCCCTCCCCCATTTTTCTTCTGTTTTTTCTTTGTTCCTTCCTTTTCTCTTCTTCATTTTTTTCTCCTCTCCTCTACCCAACTCACACGCCATTTCCCCCATCTTCCTCTTCTCTGCCATTGCAAAAAAACCACACACACACACAACCGGACACCACCCGACACCACACCCAACACGCCGCCACCACAAAGACCACCACCTGCGTCACAGCCGCCTTCGCCTACCGATCCACCACCACTGCCGCCCGTGAGCACCACCGCGACCCCCTCCACCTCTCTTCCTCTCCACGCGACACACCTGCAGTCGCCTCCATCTCGGCGTGCCGCCACCACCGCGACGACCAAGGCAGCCACCGGCACCGACGAGCACCTACAGAACCAACCTTTCGTGCTGCCTTGCTTGCCCTCCTCCACGCCTGCACCGCGCCACCGAACTGCCGCCGCCGACAACAACCACTCACCGCCGACGTTGGCCTTTCCCCGTGCCTCCGTCCCCGTGTCGCACTCGTCACCTGCCGCCTGCCACGCCCGTGGCCGAGCCAAGTTCCGCCGCGCCACCCACGCAGGTAAGTTGTGAGGAAGATGAACAGTAGCCTGCATGGGTGTACTGTTCATGCGGGTTACTGTTCACGTGTGGGCTATTTTCATTTTATGCATGTGGGCTGCTAACTTTACATGGGCCTTTTATTTTTCATGGGCTAGAGATTAGTATGTGGGCTGAGTAATGAGCATGGGCTTGGGGGCAGTGGGCTTTATGATGGGCTTGGAGCTTGGGCCTGCAGCTGGGCCTGAGCCTGGGCTTGGGTTTGGCACTGTGTATGGCCCAGTCCAGCACTGTTCACAGGCTCGACCCGGAAAAAAATAAAAAAAATCTGGAAAAAAAATATATATTATTAGAAAATAATTTATAGAAATATTTTTGGAAATATATATTATTATTATGGAAATATTTTGGTAATAAGGTTATGGAAAATAATTAATTGAAAGTATTTTGAATATGGAAATAATTTGGAAAAAAAGATTTAACTTGGCAAAAATAATTTTTGGAAAAATATAATTATTCTCTATGGTTATAATTTTTGAAAAGAAAGAATAGTTACGACAATAATTTTTGAAAGGTTTTTACCAAAGTATTAATACCGGAATAATGCTGGGAGAAGTATTTTGATACCTAGAAATAAATGGTAAATGATGATGATGACGAGGTAACCGAGACCGAGCCGGGTTGATGTTTTATTGCATATCATATGCATATCAAGTTTATATGCATCTTATGTGTACATGCTATTATTTGTTACATAGGAATCGATACTGAACAGTTGCCCGAGGAACCGGCTTTGGACCGATCGATGTCTCCAGAGTTGAGTAATCGGCTAAGGTGAGGTTAAGTAACTATTTATATGCATCCCGTGATATCAAGTTGCTGTTTGGTTGCTATATCTGACAATTGCTGGTATGATACTTTGTGGTTGTGTATGATTTGTTTTGAGATGATTTATGTTGATAATTGTTGTCGTTGATGTTGTTGAAATTATTGTTGCTGTTGATATAATTGATGATGTTGGGATTGTGGATATAAGTATGATTATTGTGGTTGTTGACTGTAGAATTGTGTGAGTTGAGTACTGGGGGTACTATTATGAGATGACAATATGGTATTGATTATTATCCAGACGAGCGGAGAGGCTGCGAGCCTGCTCGGGATAATGAGATAATGGTTGGATGATCGAGATGTAGTGACGAGTCGAGGAAAAAGGAAATAATAAAATTGAATACACTTAGACATCTAGTGAGTCACAGTTAGATGTTGGAACAGCCAGATGGTAGTCTGATTTATGGTGCTGGGGGAGAGTGTGCTTGGGGTCTGCTCCCTGTCTGTACCAGTTTTTATATTTTAGGCGCTGGGGGAGAGTATGCTTGGGGTCTGCTCCCTGTCTGTGCCAGTTATACGTGGAGGTACCAGGGCGGGGTCCACGGGCTAGCTAGCTTGACTACCAGGCGACGGCCATCATTTAACTTGTGATAGGGGCCCTGATAATAAAATTGGAATAGCGTGTCTAGAATCACCCGTGTGATTTTTAAGGTTCGTGAGAACCTTGGTTAATTGTTGTGTTGTAACTTGGAATAGTTACGGCGTATGTATATGTATATTTGCTTATGGGTTTACCCGGTGGGCACTTCGGACTCACCCCTCACCTGCGGGCTTTCATCCCGTAGGTTGAGTTATTTGTGGTTCAGGTATATTGCATTCCAGACAGGCTGCGGCGTTATCCCTTGGACAGGACTCAGATCCATTAGTTGCATCATGGGTTGCATACAGAGTCATTGTGAGTCGTTAAGTCTTCCGCTGTGCATATTATTATTGTTGTTGGGCCATTGGGCCGGTTTTATTATTATTGATGTTTGATATTTTGGGCCGTTGGGGCCGAGTTGTCGTTGTACACACTGTATGCTGAGTTATGTTGGGTTGGGTCGTCAGAGTTCCGGCACGTGTTTACTGTGTACGGTAAATACGGGTTGGGGTGTTTCAGCATAGACCCCAACCCAGCCCCAACCAAGACCCTAGGTACAGACCCATGCAGCTGGCCCAGCTGCACCCAAGCCCAAGCATACCCGGGTCAACTTGACCCGAATCCACAGGCACCCAAGGAAAGCGGGTCACTCACCCTTAAGACCCGATGGCTTCACGGGCACAGTGGCTTGCGGCGGAACGTAACGCAGAACGGTGAGGCGACGGCTGCGAGGAGGCGGCGACGAGCAGGATGGTGACGGCGTTGGCTTCAGGTGGACACGGCAGTGCAACGGCGACGAGCCAAGGAAGGAAGCCGTCGGGTTCTTGCTGCTGGCGGCACGTCGAGGGGCGGATATGGGAGGCGAAAGCGGCGTCCAGTCAGCGACGCTGCGAGGGAGGCGCTGGTGGGGGTGGTGATGCGTGCGGCGGCGCGGTTTGCTACCGCATGAACAGTAACGAGGAGGAGAGGAAGAATAAAAGGTGATGGGTTGGTGGTGACGTGTCGGGTCTGGATTGGTGGATGTGTATTTGTTGTGTTTACTATTTTTTTATTTTTTTCTTTTCTGGTTTTGGTTTTGCACTGGCGGGTTTTATGGGTGAGTTGAGCTAGTTGAGTTTTTGCAGAGGAATGAACGGGAAGAGAAGCTTGGCAATGGGTTTTTTTTTGCAGAGGTGAGTGTAGTGTGTGTACTGGAAAAGCAAGAAACACGGGTTTAACAGGCATGCCAAACACTGGTAAGGCATGGGCATGGCACTGGTTACACAGGAAAAAGGTGTAGCACGGGTGACACAGGAAAGAAGCGTCGGAGCCCTCAATTATGCACCACTGTGCAGCATGTGAGGCGGGTTCCGTCCGGACCAGATAATAACTGTAGTACCGACTTACCTTAATTTCTGGTCCGATCCTCCGAGGTAAACCCGATTTTTCTGAAGATTCCTGGACTCGAAAAATTCCAACTTGAGTTTGTAAAATCCACAGAAAAATCCCGAACGTGACACAAGGCTCGGTTCCAGAATTCGACGCTCGATTTACCTTGAATTAATTACCCAAGATTAATTTATTCGGTAAATAACTGTATAAAAACTTTTACAGTCCTGTAAAAATACAAATTTTTACCTGGCCGGGCTGTTACAAAAATAGTTATTTTATTCTACTAATCATAGAAAAATAGTAAAAATATTTATATTTTAAAAATTATCATTATTATATATTTATCTCTGTGTCCATGTATGTTATGATACTTATATTTTTTCTTTGATAAATAGATAGTAAAATCCAATTCGAGCTTGTAACCGGAATATTGTGTCTTGAAACAATAGCGGCAGTCTAGTCACCATAGATCGGCACCTGTTGCTGATACGATATTTATGTTTTTTCAAAAAGTCATTATTATATTATTTATTTATTTATTTATTTGAGTCAAATTAAATTAATAAATTAATTAGTTAATTTCAGGTTTTATATTTTAATATGGGCAAATTCAAGAGAATTGATTCATCTTTCAAAAATAAAAACAAATTAAAAGGAAAATATACAATATTCAATGCCAATACCGAATTTTCAAGGTTCACAATGTTTAACTCTTGGCCCTCCCTGAAAATTTAGTCTAGCTTCGCCACTGACCACCGTGGCTCCCCACCCTTTCCCATTGCCAACACAACCACCATCGCCACCACTATCACCCATAGCCACCCCAACCTCCCTCCTCCTTTTCCTCATTCTCCACCCCACCACCACCATCACCATCACCACCACTATCACAACCACCCCAACCTCCCTCCTCCTCTTCCTCCTTCTCCACACACCGTCGAGCCCCCTCATCCATCTCAATTGCAACCACCCGAAATTTCACACCCAAGTATCAAAAATCCGACCACCAACCACAAGACCAGCAAAACGCGAAACCACCATCAACACAATAACTCATCATTGCAATCCATAATACAAACATCAAACCCAAATAATCAGAACCCATCACAAGAATAAGAAAAGAAATAAAAGGGAGAAGAGAGAACTGAGGAGGAGGCAAAGGCTTATCGGACAGAGACGGTGAGTCCTCATGCCATGTCCTTGAGTTCTCCTCACAGCGAGACAAGAATGGTGGTGGCGGCGGCTTCAATTGACAACAGCGTGAAGGCGGGGCGGTGGCTTCAATTGGTGGTGACGGGTGAAAAAGAAGAGAAAAAAAAAAAAGAAAAAGAAAATGAAGAAAAAGGAAGAATTGATGGTGGCGGGTGAAGAAGACGAGAAAAGAAAAAAAAAAGAAAAAAGAAGAGAAAGGAAGAAAAAAAAAAAACAAGAAAAAGGAAGAATTGGAGGTGGCGGGTGAAGAAAAAGTGAAAACAAAAAAAGAAGAAAAAGGAAGAAGGAAAAAAAAGAAAGAAAAAAAAAAGAGAAAGAAAGGTCCGGTGGAGAAGAAGAAAAGTGAAAAAAAATAAAAAAAAACGGGTGAAGAAAGAAAAGAAAAAAGAAGAAAAAAATTTAGGGTTAGATATCAACGGTCTTGAACAGACCATGTGTCGAACATCCAAGAGCTCCGTTAGTTTCCGGTTAGAAAACGGAATCGGTCTAACCAAAAGTGTTTAATCGGGAAAAATTAAAGTTCAGGGGTTAAAATACTAGTTTTTTTAGTTCAGGGTTTAAGTTTAGTTTGACCTAAAGTTCAGGGGCCTAAAATGTATTGAACCCCCTAAGAGAGATACAATAGTTTCTTAGAACGATCTCTTCAAATCTTCACTCCAAGAATATATGCAGCTTCATCCATATCCTTCATCTCAAATTGAGATGACAACCAAGTCTTAACCTCGTTGATGAACTCCATATCGTTTCCAGCTATAAGCATCTCATCAACATATAATGTCAAAATCACAAACTTATTTCTAGATCTTTTGGTATATACACAATGGTCTTTATCCGTTATGGTAAAACTATTAGATAAGACAACATTGCGGAAACATATATACCACTGCCTTGAAGATTGTTTAAGACCATAAATAGACTTCAGAAGTCCACAAACATTATGTTTGTGGCCTTTTTTTTTTGATGAAACACTCAAGTTGTTCCATGTAAATCTCTTCACTCAATTCACCATTGAGAAAGGTAGTTTTTGCATCCATTTGATGTAATTCTAGATGTAAGCTTGCAACCATAGCTAGAATCAAGCAAATAGAGGTAAACCGTATAACAGGTAAGAAAGTCTCTTCGTAGTCTATCCCAGCCTGTTGTGTATACCCTTTCTCCATCAGTCGAGCCTTATACCTCTCAACTGTGCCATCAGCCTTGAGCTTAATCTTGAGAACCCATTTGTTCCCAATGGCTTTGCATCCTTCAGGGAGATCAACTAGTTTCCAAACTTTGTTGACTCGCATAGACTCCATTTCATCTTCCATCGCTTTTGTCCATCTTTCCTTAGAAAGGCTTAAGAGAACCTCTTTTATATTTCTTGGCTCATGGTCATCATGCAGGAGCATCATAAAGAGTTCTCCACCTTCGATGTCAAATCTTCGACGAGGAGTCTTTACATGTGAACCACATTTTATTTGTGATTCATCATTGTTCCCATTAAGATCAATGTTGCTCCCACTCGGATCAAAAATGTTAATCTCACTTCCACTTGGAATAAGATGCATTTTGTCGCTCCCACTTGAAGCAATAGGATTACTTGCATTCGCATTTGTTGATGAAGGAGGATTCTGATGAGAGACAAACTCATCATCTGCTAAATTTCTCCCACTCGAATGAAGTGATCCTTGATCCTTGTTCTCAAACAAAGATAGGTCTTGTCCTACCTGACCCTTCTTAGGAAACTCATCCTCTAAGAATATGGCATCTCGTGACTTAAACTCAGTTACAATCCCACTGTTGTTGGCCTATAAACACATAACCCTTTGAGGTTTTTGAGTACCTAATAAAGATACTATTCTTCCCTCTTGGGCCTAGTTTGCCATGTTAATGGGAAGAATCATGTGTATAAGCAGCACCGCCCTAAGGTCTCAAAATACTTAGGTTGGGTTGTCAACTAGTGCACAACTCATATGGAGTGGTTGCAACTGATTTGGTCGGCACTCGGTTAAGTACATAGGCAACTGTTAGTAGAGCATCACCCCAAAAGGTAATGGACAATTGAGCTTGTGCCATCATTGACCTATCCATCTCAAGGAGCATTCTACTTCGTCTCTCTACAACACCATTTTGTTGAGGAGTGTAGGGAATGGTCAACTGATGAGCTATTCCCTTTGTATCACAAATTCCATTAAATTGGACCGAGAGATACTCACGGCCACGATCAATTCGAATGGCCTTAATCTTTCGGTCCAATTGATTTTCCACTAAGCTCATATAGCTTTGGAAGCATGTTAATGCCTCTGATTTGTGGGAAATCAAATAGTCATAACCATACCTTGTATAGTCGTCTATAAATGTGATGAAATAGTGTGCTCTGTGCCTGGCCCTAACGTTCATGGGCCCACAGAAGTCCGAATGGACTAATTGCAACGGAAATTGGGCTCTAGTCGCTTTACCGAAAGGCTTTCGTGCTGATTTTCCAGCTAGACAACACTCACAAGTAGACAGTTCCACTTGTTCGATACTAGGAAGCAAACCTTGTTTTGCTAACCTTAGAATCCTTTGTTGGCCAATGTGACCAAGTCTAGCATGCCAAACATTCGCATCAACGTTATGATTACGCGTAGAAGCAATCATGGAAAAACAAGCATTATTATTATTGGAAATAGCATCCAAATCCATAACATAAAAACCTTCAGTCATATAACCAAAACCAAATAAAATTGAACCCAAAGTCAACTTAACAAAGTTGTCATGAAATAACAAAGTAAAACCCAAACTAGATAAAGTCTTCGTGGAAATAATGTTTCGACGAATCGAAGGAGCATAGAGGACGTCATGTAGAAGGTGGTCTCCCCCACCACGCAAGACTAGCTTGCATGATCCAATTCCTTCAACTTTGAATTGTTGCCTACATATATCCACTTTGTTCCACGTGTAACTCGCCGAGAGTCAACAAAGGTATCACCGCACTATGTGGTCCGTGGCTTCTAAGTCTACAATCCACAAAGGATTAGATTCAGTCAGAAAAACAGAGCTAAAAACACAAAGTTCACTAGCACAAGTTAGTGGAAATACCTTTCGCTTAGGCTCAGTGCATTCACGAGCATAGTGACCCTTTTGGTTACAGTTAAAGCACTTCACATGTGCTTTATTGGTATTTCCACGATGTCTCTTAATGCCTCGTTGTCCCGTCTTGGGCTGAGCTGGCCTAGTTTTCTTTCCCTAATTCTTCCTCTTCGAACCACCTTTGGCCTTGAAAGTTGCCATATGCAACTCAGCTTGTGGCTTTCCAGCCTCAAGCCTTTTCTCCTCCAGCTCAAGGTGTTTTCGGACATCTTCCAGATTAGTGATTCGAACATTGTGGGTCAGATGCATCTTCATTTGTTTCCAATCATCGGGTAAAGAACGTATGGCTGCTTGGATTTGCTGCTCATCAGTCAGGACATGTCCAGAATTCTTCAATTCCCTGATCATATTGGCCATGTGCCTCATATGTTGTTTCATAGTATGACGAGGATTTTTTTTGTAGGAATCAAATCTGATGGTCAAAGACCTCAGCTTTGTCACAGACAAGGCACTATAACTTGTCCTCAAAGCATTCCACATGGCCATAGCCGTTGGATGGTCCTTGCATTCCAAGAAAATATCCTCCTCCACTGAACTCAACAACGTTTTGCGAGCAGTGGAATCCTTTTTCTTCCGAGCATCATAAACCTCACGCTCACGCTTGCGTTGGGCCGTATTCCCAACTTCAGGCTCATTCACGACATGGTTGATTGCCTCAAGAGCCTCTTACTCTTCCAACACATACTGAATTTTCACACTCCACACTTCATAATTATCGCCATTCAGCTTCAACCCTTTGTTGAGCTAAGCAATAATTCCATTGGTGGTAGCAGTAGTCATTCTTTACACAAAAGAATTAAGACAAAATGAGAATCAATATAAATTGCAAGGATTTAATGTTCACATACATAAATGTCATCATGCAAAGCAATAATTAAGTAGGCTAATTAACATATATATAACCCGGAATCGAAAGTTCACTATGTTCTCAATCATCTTCCTAAAGTTTAATACATATAGAAAATTAGCCTAATTAATTAATCAAGCTAAGCATGATTATTATGCTTCATACAACATGATTGTTAAGCATAAAGTTGTGTCAAACAAATTAACACAAGGTATAAGCATATTAAACACATTTAATATTTGCTCATTCACGCAGCATGTTATAACCAGAAAATTCAGCATGCCAAAATTCATCTAGAAAGCAACCAATACATATATTCTTGTATTTGCATGGTATAACAAAGAGTAAATTCATCTAGAAAGCAACCCATACATATATTCTTGTATTTGCATGGTATAACAAAGAGTGCATGCAAAAAAAAGTTACTGGAAGTTGATTTCGTATAAATCGGCAAATTAAAAAAAATAGTCCAGGTGACTAAACAAAAGAAATGGATCCGTTTTAAAGAAGTATGGGCCGTGTGCCCATAACCCACATTGAAACCCATTACTTTAATTTTTCAGGCCACCAAAAAAAATAGAGCCATATGACTCCACAGGCCCAAAAAAAAAAGAAACTGAAGCCCATATGACTCCGGCTCACTCATGCGGCTCGGCTATGCTCATCGGCTCATCTAGCCGACTCGGCTCGGCAGCTTTCATTTTTTAATTTTTTAATTAAAACGCACGTGGGAGGCGTGGGATGAAACCCTAGGGAAGCAAGATCTTTGGAGCTCGGCTTGAATCACTGATTGTTGGAGGTCGTCACAGTGTAGTCGGATCGGTCTCCTAGTCTTCACAGCCTAAATCCCCTATTCTCTATTGTGTGTATAGTAATGCTTATGTCTGACGACTTACTAAATAATACCACATAATAGTATTATTTATAGAGTCCAAATTAGGGTAACGTGGTGAGCACCCCATGTGGATGGACCCACGCCCCTTTTTCCAACACTATTAGTTATAAAAATTTTCATGAAACACTAATTGAGTTTTCATATTAGTAAAATTGTCTACTTCCAGTATTATGTACTGAAATTTATTTTTTAAGTAATTCTATTAGAACCAATGTGGGGTTGATCCAAGTGGTAAGCGACTTGGTTCCGCTTAAGCAAGGTCTCGGGTTCGAGTCTTCGTGTACGCAGAAAATCCCCATCCGGAGACTCACCTACCATACCCAGGTGCACGACGCGGGTCGACCGGATTAGTCGGGGCAAAGCTCTGGAAACTGGCTGGGAAACTAAAAAAAGTATTTCTATTAGACACATATGGTATATGTTAAGTTGACTCTATGGTAATAATGTACTTTTTTTTTGGTATGATCTATTCTTATTGTTTAGTACAATGAAAAGTTTTACTTCAATCATAATCATAATGTTGTGTAACGTAGGTTGAATTTAATTTACAATATAATTGAGTTACTTATATATCTAATTTATAAAAGTAATCAAATTCGATAATCTCTAACGATTTTACGATACGTTATTGACCAAGCTTTTCCAAGTCAAGGTGAAAATTCAATTTTAGCAGCCTTGCTTTGCACTGAATTCTACTTGCCAACCCAAATCAGTTTTTTTCGCGAGTTGCTTAGGTGAAAATTTTATTACCAAAATTGGATAGACAATGTTTTTAGGCCCAGATATCAAAATAATTAATGGGCCTTTAAGCGTCTGAAAATTTTATTCGGGTTGGATGAGGAATAAAAAAATTAATTTTAAATTTTTGGGACTTATAAAAATTGCTAATCCACCATCTCACTTGGGCCTCGCATAGTGTCCCCAATTTTCGGGCGACTCTCGGTCCTAAACCTTGGTAGTAGAGCCGATGGTTCGGCTGGGACGGGATGGATTTGCGACATGATAATGCTCTCGTAGTTACTGCCCCCATGTGGAAAGGAGAGCAGTTGGGCTCGGTTGGAGTTGTAAGGCATGGCTTCGGATAAGAGTTGGTATTGGTAGGTGAGCATGCTCCTGGAACGGGGCCTTTGGATTACCGTATGGTGTCCTGGTCCTAACCCTTGGTAGGAGAGCTGATGGTTCGGCTGGGACGGGATGGATTTGCGACATGATGATGCATTGTAAGGCGTGGCTTCGGATAATAGTTGGTATCTGTAGGTGAGCGTGCTCCTGGAGCGGGGGCTTTGGATTAACATATGGTGTCCTGGTCCTAACCTTTGGTAGTAGAGCCGATGGTTCGGCTGGGACGGGATGGATTTGCGACATGATGATGCTCCCGTAGTTACTGCCCCCATGTGGAAAGAAGAGCAGTTGGGCTCTATTGGAGTTGTAAGGCGTGGCTTCGGATAAGAGTTGGTATCGGCAGGTGAGGGTGCTTCTGGAACGGGGGCTTGGGATTACCATATGGTGTCCTGCTCACGTGTATGGATCTCACATGGGCCTCGCATAGTCGCCCCAGTTTTCGGACGACTCCCAGTACTAGAACTCTAATTTTTCCTTTAGGGTAAATGACACATACTCAAAGTATAAATAAAGTAAGAAGATTTCTTAATGCAGCATCAAATTTCGATAGACTGGTATTAGTAAAATACCTGTGCATCTTAATTTGGAGCTGCATATAAACTAATTTAGGGATCAGATCAGTGTTTGTTAAAAGAAGAATGTAAGTAATTAGACAGTCTTTTCTTTATTCCTTACATTTAGGAAAAATTAAGGGTTTTTTACGGATGGTACCCATATTTTATGGTTTGAGACAATCATGTACCCAAACTTTTTGCCGAGACATTTATGTACCTGGACTTTTAACGGGCAGGTCAGTCATGGGTCTCGGGGTGGATATCTCTGACCTGGAAGCTGCCCAAAATTGGGCTGCTGCCCGTAACTCAAAACGACGTCGTTTCACCACGATGCGACGTCGTTTAGCATCCATGTGGTAGGTGTGGGTCCCACCCGGTTCTTACTTGATTTGAGAGGTTCAACAGAAAAAATAAGCGACCCGAAACAATTATTTTTTAAAAGGTTCACCTGATCTTTTTTTTTGGTTTCTTTCTTTCTTCTTCTATTTTTTTTTCTTTCTTCTTCTTCTTCTTTCTCTTTTTCCTCTTCCTCACCTGTGTTTCTTTTTTTTTTTTTACTTTTGCTTTCTTCCTTTCACCGCCACTTCCCTCCTCCTCCCCCTCTCTAGTGTTATAGAGCCACAACACAACCAGTAGAGAAGGGAAAAGAAGAGAAGAGAACAGAATAGATGAGCTGTGATAGAGAGCATTGAAGAGCAAGTACTCCCTCTCTGTACTGATCTCCCTCCTTTAATCTCTCGATCGAAATCAGGCGCCACCACCAGAATAGTAGCCGCACTCCCTCTACTACTTCCTTTGCAGTCTAATAATTGTGTTTTATATATATTACTTTTTCCTTTTGTGTTCTACACCAGATTTAGAGCTGCTGACATATTTAAATGGGTTGTACGGCGTCGAAGCTGGACAACGAGGGCACAGTGAGGCGGAGCAAGGAGCGTCGCCGCCTCATGACAGAAACTGTCTATGCTCGCCACCACCTCGCTGCAGCTCACTCCGGCTACTACGAGTTCCCTTCGCCTCACCGGCTCAGCCCTTTGCACCTTCGCCGCTGGTGAATCTCTCTCTGTATCCGACCAAACCCCTGCCGTCTTCCTCCACCCACCAAACCCTCATCCTCCTCCAACTCCCTCAAAATCCTCCTTCGCCACTGCCACCCCCATCCCTCCCCGCGTCCCTCTCTCCCCATCCCCTTCTCTCTATCCTCCTCCGCCGCCGCCCCCACTATCTCCCTCCATCGCCCCTTCTCCCACCATAACCAGCTCGAAGCTGCCCCACATCCTGTCCGCATCAACCGTGAGCTCCACTCCCCGCAATCGCTGCCGCAAGCCACCGAGACTGCCTCACATACTCTCCCAATCCAGCCTCAGCCCTTCCTCGTCGCCGCCACGCAACCAAAAATCGCAGCCCTTCGGCTACCCCACGGCTTATCAGGCTAACTCCAGTTACTCCGACACTCAGTCCCAAGCCTCCTCCGTGTGGAATTGGGAGAATTTCTGCCCAACTTCCCCTCCCGAATCCGAGTTCTTCAACCAGAAAAAGTCTAACAACCAACGCCCCAACCACCTCTTCCACATCGACTACGAAGAATACGGGACGGAGACCGAGACAAAGACGGAAGCCGAGAGATCGGAGTGGATAATGGGTTTTTTTGGATGCTGTGGGGGGGACGGAGGCAGCACATGGGTGGTTGTTTTTGTTGTTGGTGGTGGTGGCGGCGGAGGCGGCATCGTGGTGATGGTGGTCCCGGGGGAGGGGGGGTTTCGGGGTGGTGGTGGGGTTGTTCTTTTTGTTTTTAACTTTTTTTAAAAAAATAGTTGATACGAAAATATTAAGGAATGATTAAGGACATGATGAATAAATTCTCAAAAAAAAAAGACATGATGAATAATATACACAAAACCTTTTGATTAATAATAAGTTTTCGTCAATTTAAAGAAAGAGTTGGAAAAAATTAATAATACACACAAAACCCTTTGATTCATAATAAGTTTTCGTCAAATTAAAGAATGAGTTGGAAAAAGTAGTAAATTTTCGTTGGTTTCTAAAAATTATTAATTTGCACATATTATTAATTAATAAGAGGTAATTGACCTGCCCGAAAAAAGTTTGGATAGGAGTATAATTTTTTTTGCCTTTTTTTAAAACAAAAATAATTTTTTTGAGTAGAATTTTGTTTTGCTCTTTTTGTTAAAAAATAATTTTTTGTTGAGTAAAATTATTTTTTGTTATAAAATGAAGAATAAATTGTGAAGATTGAAGAAGAGTAAGGAGATGGAGAAGAGGAAAATGGAGAGCAAGAGCAGAGCTCGGTTCTTGCAGTTTTTATTACTTCTCTGTCATTGTTATAATACACATATATATAGATGAAAGATAAGTACTGGAGATGAGCAAATATCTGGTAGGTAGAATTTGTCTACACATGACATCCAAAAACCACGTTTTATAACACTCCCCCTTGGATGTCATTGTGTGTTGGATAGAATACGCTTTGGGGAAACTGCCTCATTAAAAACCTTACCAAGAAAAACCCAGTGGGATAAAAACTTGGTGAAGGAAAAAAGAGTGCAGTGCGTATTCTACTCCCCCTTATTTTTACCTCTCTGGATTTCTTGATGTCAACTTCTGGTCACATATGCTTTGTCCGATCACTCTTGACACATCATTGCTTTAATTGGACAGAGTTGACAACATTATCTTCATGATTTTGTCGTTGGAGCGTCTATCTTGTCATCTTGCTTTTGTAGTCCCGATGATATTGTAATATCATGTGTAAAGTTGTAGTTGATGTCCGTCTCTGCTTTATGTGGACTGAATAAGGGATCTACATATGCAAAAATCAACTTTACTCTCATTTCGGATTTACGGGATTACACATTTGTTATTTCCCGAAGATAAGAGCAAATACATATCTTGCCAATAGGCTTAGATCAAAAGCTTCAGGCTTTATGTTACAAGCAATACATATTACACTAAGACAGGGTACTCCAGGACCAGTCTAATAGCACGGTATTTGGAAGCCTTTTCTAGAGTTCCAATCACTAAGCATATAGATATCAACATAAAAATTTATTCATACTCAAAAATGATTTAAACTCAATTTTTTTTGTAATTTCCCGGGAATTAGTTGCTTCAGGCAACTTGGATCCTTCAGGGATCTTCATGACTTATGGATCCATATTAATAAATAGGCTATAATAGCATTTACTAGATGCATTTCAAATTCATTTTATATGATGCCAGACTTATTAACATAATTGCATCCACCACAGGGGAGTAAAACTC
>JAKUCV010003892.1:0-20282 GCA_028386065.3 Turnera subulata | reverse complement strand
CCGTATATAGCCGCAGACTTGGATGTGTTCAAACTCCCACTCCTCGTCTGACTTATCTTCAGGCTTTACCGTACTGAACACCGGTAAATGCATCTTCGTCACGAATAGGAGATCCTTCATCTTGTTTCTCCATAAGTGGTAATTTGTGCCATCAAGGGTGATCATCTTATTTATCCTCGCCTCCATCTGGATCAAAGACGGACTAGCTCCTTGATCTAGGAAACTCCTTGTGGTGAATAGTACCGTACAAGTAGTGAATTGAATTGATTCGATAATTCCCAGTAAAGATGGCCTAGCCGATCTCCTAAGAAAGAATTATCATTCCAAGATAAATCCCCAGGAAAGACTGGAGGAACAAAGGTTCACTTAAAACCTAGTCTCCTAGACAGGATTCACTTGCACACTGTATTAATTCACAACCTTGCACTTGACAAAGCACAAACCTTCTGCTCCGCTACCAGTTGTTGGGCCCGGTGGCACTATCTTGCGGAAATAATATCACTTCAAAAGGAAATGAACAAGTGGAGGACAAAACAAAAGATAAATGACACACAATATTTAACGTGGTTCACCCAAATACCGGGCTACGTCCACAATCCTGATCACACCGGAAAAACTTCCACTATAAATAGTAGGCTTACAAGAGAGACTTCCCTAAATTTTAGGGCTATAATCAACCTAGAGTTCTACCCAAAATAGTGCCTCACAAGGTGTTTCCCAAGTGTTTGTCAAAAATACCCCTAAGGTATTTTTTTCTTACTATTTTGTCACTTCTTAATTTAAGAGGAGAATTTTTCTTCTCAATTTTTCTTCCCTCTCACACACTCTCTCTTTCACTCTTTTATTCATAATTGTTGTGAATGTTGGGACGCTTTGAAGAGAAAATGAGAAGCCTATTTAAAGGCATCTCGTCAGGGACCAATTTGTAGAAACCAAGAACTTCAGGGACTAATTTGCAAAACACTTAGTGCTCCACTAACTGCTTCACTAATAGCAATTAGTGCTCCATTAATGCTAGTGGTGGGCCCCATAATGAGGAGGAACCCACTCACCAACATGAAGTGGCATTAAGAAACTGGGTTGTCGACTACGCCGTCCGTCACGGCCTCTGTCATCTCGACCTCTACCATTACGATGGTGTCGATGGCTTTAAGTTCTTGGTCCCACCGGCTCTGTTGGGTTGCTGTACATTGAAAACCCTGATGCTGCATCGTTTAGAAGTGACAACCTTGTCATCTGCTTGTCTCGATGGGATCACGAAGTTGTGTCTCAAGTTCTGTCTCTTCAAAGGAAACTTTAATGTTTCAGCAATCTTCCCCATTCTCGTCAAATTACACCTCGCTCTCTTTGAGTGTTATGTTGATGATCCTGGAACTTATTGTGATTTGGAGAAATAAGGAACAAAGCTGGAATACCTTGACATGAAAAGTTTGCTGTGTGAAAAAGTTAAGCTTTCTGGTCCTAAGCTTCAAGTTTTCAAGTATTCTGACATTTTCGATGAGGATCTGGCCGTCGGTGGGTCAATCGACGATTTCGTTGCTCTTGATCTCCCTTCTTTAAGACATGCGGAAGTGTTACTTTACGCCAATGATCGTCCCCGCAATAGAGTGGAAGCAGATAAGATCTTCAAGTTTTTGTATGGGATTCGTAATGTAGAATCTCTCGTGCTAAGCACCATTGCATTTGAGGTATTGTAAATGCAACTTTACTATCCCTGCAATGCCTTGCAATGGCTGTACATATCCTTAGTTGTTAATTTTGTATGGAGTATTGAACCTATAACATAATAATGATGTTGAATCTCCAATTTGTATAAAAAAACTCTACATTTCGGCTAGATAGTATAGTTTGAAATATTTTGGGATTCCGTTTTTTACTTTCTTTCTGATGCTTTGATATGTCCTATGTGCTAGGCTATGAACCGGGCTGGCTCGCTGAAGCATCAGACTTCTTCTTTAAGTAAATTAAGGTCCTTGAAATTGTTCGTGGGTGAGATAGAAAGAGGCTGGGAAAGCTTTGAGGGAGAAAACACAGATGAACTTAAATTACCTGAAGAAATTACGACTTACTTGCTAAGTGGCACTCCTCATCCACAAAATGTGGACATCATTCTTGATCATTATCTTATTGACCCTGTTGATGATCACCTTGTTGATGATTTCTTTTAGGTACATTGAGTGGTTGGGCAAATATATCTGTTCAATCTCTCCATTTCTATTTTTATCATTGTTGAACCTTGTAGTACTTTTTGTTTAGTTTTCTGGGAAAAAGGCTATGCTAGAGCTTTTTCTTCTAGCCACTTTATTCTCTTAAGCTCAACTTGGCAATTTCTGTTCCTGTGGTTCATTCTTTTTCTTGATCTATGCTGATATGATTTTTGTAGTAATTTTTCTCATTTACTCATATGATTTTCTCATTTTCTAGAAAGTGTTTAATCGATTGTTAATTGATCTGTTGCTGTCATTTTAGAAAAAACTTGATTGCTATATATACAAGTTAAGTATTTTCGTTGCAAAATGTTATAATTCACAACCTATACCCGACAAAGGCGGCTTAGCCAGCCAACAAATTAAACAAGGCGGCTTTGCCAGCCAAGAAAGAAATAAGGCGGCTTAGCCAGCCAACAAAGAGATAAGGCGGCTTAGCTGGCCAATGTTAAATACTAAACAAATAAACAAATGCAGAAATTAAAGGCGAAATAATAAAGAAAGAACACACTCAAAAATTGATAACGGAGTTCGGCCAATTTTGCCTACGTCTCCGGAGCACCACTAGAAAGGGCCTGCTCTTTTTACTAGGAGAAGAAGAGTATTTAGTACAATTGTTAGGATACAATTATACTCTAATTTTTGAGATGATTTACTAAGGCAAGGGGGAGTTCTATTTATAGCAAAACAAAACCCCCCAAGCTCAAACTCCACGATGTGGGATTCAAGAAAAGCAAAACTATTCCAACAAATCTCCACCTTGTTGCTATTCAAATCCCACCAAGTACTAATCTTCTTAACCAAATAAAGAACAGCCTTCATAGTACTTCCAACTTGTGCCAACTGGCACCAACTCAAAAGTGCAGGATATTGACCAAGTCTAAACAATGTTCAAACTTGGTCCTAGTCACCACCTTGGTCAACATATCTGTACATATCCTTAGTTGTTAATTTTGTATGGAGTATATATTGAACCTATAACATAATAATGATGTTGAATCTCCAATTTGTATAAAAAAAACTCTACATTTCGGCTAGATAGTATAGTTTGAAATATTTTGGGATTCAGTTTTCGACTTTCTTTCTGATGCTTTGATATGCCCTATGTGCTAGGCTATGAACCGGGCTGGTTCGCTGAAGCATCAAACTTCTTCCTTAAGTAAATTAACGTCCTTGAAATTGTTGTGGGTGAGACAGAAAGAGGTTGGGGAAGCTTTGGTCACAAAAGCACAGATGACTTAAAATTACCTGAAGAAATCACGACTTACTTGCTCAGTGGCATTCCTCATCCACAAAATGTGGACATCATTCTTGATCATCTTCCATATGACCCTGTTGATGATCACCTTGTTGATGCGTTCTTTTAGGTACATTGACTGGTTGAATAGGTTCAATCTCTCCATTTCTTATTTTTATATTGTTGAACTTTGTAGTTTTTTGTGTTTAGTTTTCTGGGAAAAGGATATGCTAGAGCCTTTTGTTCTAGCCACTTTGTTCTTTTTCTGGCACTCAGCCACTTCCTTTCTGATCCTTTGATGTCCTATGTGCTAAGCTATAGCATAAAAAAAGAATTAGCATAAAAAATAGGCTGGCTCATTGAAGCATCAAACCTCTACCTTAAGTAAATTAGCATCCTTGAGATTATGACTTACTTGCTCAGTGGCACTCCTCATGCACAAAATGTGGATCATTCTGGAACGTCTTCCGTATTATACTGCTGATGATTAAGCCTGCTGAAATAAACTTGATGTTCTTTCAGTTTCATTGAGTGAATGGGCAAGTTGTTTCAATTTCCGTTTCTATTTTTAATATTTTTGAATCTTGTAGTGCTTTGTGATTAGTTTTCTCGACATAGGTGGCTATGTTAGAGCTCTCTTCTAGTGACTTTGTCTTTTTATTGCTGCTTCTATAGGTAAATATTGGACTCTTGCTAATCGCTACCTGTCCTTTCTTTTGACATCTGATTTGCTATATATGTTTCATAATTGCCAATTATGACCAAAAGACTTCCAAAATTCATTGTTTTCCTTATGTCTGGTCCAAAAATGCACTGCCCCTTGGGGTCTTCTAATTGTAACTTTAGTATTACTCTCTTGATTGAAAAGGAGTAACTTCATGCTTCCAAATGCATGGAAACTTAGAGTTCTGATGCGACCTGCAAATCTTATATATGGCCTTGCTGTTTCGTTTGTGCATATTTCTACTGGTGGATGTGTGCATTTATTTATTGCTAGCTATGCGATGTACTAACTATGCCGCTTTCTGATTTCAAGCTCAACTTGGTATTTCTGTTCTTGTGGTTCATTCTTTTGGGTTTTTGGGTTTTTCGGGTCCCAATGTTTAGTGGTTTGGCCAATTTGGTACCCCGACATTTTTTTTGGCCGGGCAGGTACCCGGACTTTGCATGAGCAGGCCAAACGTGATCCCCCGGTCAGGTACCTGCTGACGTGGAGGGCTGCCCGAATTTGGAGCTTGGGAAGTGTTTCAAAACGACGTCGTTTTAGTTGCTTAGGTGGACACATCAGATCCAAATGTCTATGTAGGCTCCATATGTTACCAACCCGGTTATTTGACTGAACCGCCACAAAAACCGGATGGATAAGGAAAAATTCGGCCCAAAAACCCATCCGGCGACTAGTTTGATTTTTATAAAAAAATACCTCCTATAATTTGTAATGATAATAATAAATAATAATTTTAACAATAATAATAATAATTATAATGGTAATGATAATAGTAATAATAATAATAATAATAATAATAATAATAATAATAATAATAACTGACATAATAATAATAATATTAATATTAATAATATTAATCGTGATAATAATCATAATAATTAATATAAAAATAAAATAAATAATGAGATATCACAACTTCTCTTAATTTTCTTTTAATATTTTTTTATGAATATTTTCTTTTAAAAATATAAAAACAAGGAAAAGAATATGCATTAACAAATTGAGTACCCCAACCCCAAATCACCGACCACCACCACCCCCACAACACAACCATAACCACCATCACCACTACCACCAAAAATCCCCACCACCAAACACCCACCAAAACCCCATAACAATCTCCAACAAGGCATTCGATACATGGCTTCCCCACACCCAAATCCCGCCGCCTCCTTTATCCACCTCAATCGACTGAGGAGCAGAACCGGTTGTCACGAGCCACCTCTGCCACTGCCACCAATCGCCGACACAAACAACATAGGAGAAAACGTTGCCGTGTGGATAACCATCGTCGTTGGTGAGGAGGGACCGGCTAGATCCAACCATCACATAGCTCTCAACCCCTCAACCTCACCCTCACCACACGTCCACATCTACGACAAAGAAGACAACCACCAACACAGTAGCAACCACAAGATCCAACATCAAAACAACCAAATCAAACCCCGATTAATTAATCCCCATAAGAATCAATATTCACTGAATATTGAAAGCAAAACACGAAAAGAAGTGGAGACCTGAGCTCCGACGAAGGGGAAGGAATTTTTTTTGGTTGTGCGCCTCCCAGAATTGGAGAGGAAGAACAATTTGTTTTTTTTTTTAAAGGTTAATACAGGAAAGGATATAGTTTTTAAAAGCATAGGAAAAGAAAATAATAAAACAAAACGAAGTTGAATTTTATAATTAGCACTTTTTTTTCCCCAAAGCATCACGTGGCAGTATGTTAGTTTTGGGTTAGATATTATTATTGAGTTTTGATTTTTTAAATTATTTGGATTTGAAAAAAAACAATTTGTTGGGGGCAGGTTTTTCATGGTGCGGGTCGGTCATCCATTCGGTTTCGGGTCAGTTAAGTGGTCTGGGTTTGTAGCATGCGGGATAAACAAAGACACGTCAGCAGGTACCTGACCAGGGGATCACGTTTTGCCTGCCCATGCAAAGTCGGGGTACCTGCCCGGCCAAAAAAAATATCGGGGTACCAAATTGGCCAAACCACTAAACATGGAGGCCCAAAAAACCCAAAAATCCCATTCTTTTCTTGAGTTATACTGATATGATTCTTGTAGTAATTTTTCTCATCTTCTAGAAAGTGGTTCATCGATTCTTAATTNTGTCCAGCAGAACTACATGTCAAATAGTAAGTTGAAACATCATTAGAGTTTCACATTTAGAATTTGATAGGAATTAACTTGAAGGAAATTGTGGCTTGGGCTTCTACATCATGATCTCATGATTTACAGTCCTTTTTGGTTCCTCGTTTTCTAATTGGCTCATTTGGTGGTTTACCGCATGCTAGGTTTCTGAATTAGAGATTCATTTCGGCGACTCTTTTGTTTCGAACCACATTTGTTACCATGGGAAACCAACAATGGTACTTATTAAAGCTTCTGTTCCTTTTTTTGTCACGTTAGTAGCTATTTTATCTATTTATTTATTAACGTCGGTGGCTCTTAAACAAATTCCCGTATTAGCACATGCATTCTTGACTATCTCGATTCTAGTGGGCATATGCAATCTGGAGTACAAAAGTTTCTCGAGCAGCCTGAAGAACAATCGGTATTTGGGTAGGATGGTATTCTCGACATTTTTCAGCTTACGATGGAACAACCCAACGAGGTTATGCTCCAACAAATTAGTCGACGTGCTACAATCACTCAAACAAGATAAATGAGTTTAAGGATATGTTATTCATCTCACAAGGAAGCTAATTTTATAGTACAAGTCAGGAAGTGTACAAGAAAAATATTCACAATCACTACAATTACTCTCAATCTCTCTAATTACTCTCGATCACTATAATTACTCACTAATTATTCTAATTCCTACAATTACTCCTAAATCATATTTACAAACCATAATCTATGTCATAATTCACATCAACACTCCCCCTCAAGTTGGAGCATAGATGTCACACATGCCCAGCTTGAGAAGAGAGTTATCAAAAACTTGTCGGGAAATAGCTTTCGTCAATATATCAGCCAATTGCTCTGTGGTCTTGACATACGGAGCTTCGATGATTTTTCCTTCAAACTTCTTACATATAAAGTTTCGATCTAGCTCCACATGTTTTGTTCGATCATGTTGAACTGGATTTTTTACAATCTTAATAGCTGATTGATTATCATAATATAGCTTCATAGATCCTTCTTGAGAAAAACCAAGGTCGTCCATAAGTTGCATTAGCCATAATAACTCCTAATTCCTTTAACCATTGCTCTATACTCAGCCTTAGCACTTGATAGAGAAATAACTTTTTACTTCTTGCTCTTCCAAGTGACTAGATTTCCTCCTACAAAAGTAAAGTATCCAGTTGTGGACCGTCTCATTTCTCCTTTTGCACTCCAATTTGAATCACAATAGCCAGTAATGCTTGTATTTCCCTGCTTTGATAACAAAAGGCCTTTTCCAGGTGCTGATTTTAAATATCTCAGTATCCTTGTGACAGCATTCATATGGACTTCACCTGGATTGTCATAAACCTGCTCACCACACTAACTGCATATGCAATATCAGGTCGTGTGTGAGACAAGTATATTAAACGTCCAACTAACCTTTGATATCTTCCGTTATCAGTAGGAACTTGATCATTTAGTTCTTCAAGACCATGATTTTGCTCCATGGGCATATGTAAAGGTTGACACTCAAGCATGCCAGTTTCTTTTGACAAATCTAATACATACTTGCGTTGTGACAAGAATATTCCTTACTTAGACCTGATAACTTCAATACCCAAAAAATATTTTAAGCCTCCAAGATCCTTCATATTAAACTCGGAGGCTAAGTAAGCCTTCAACCTAGCCATTTCATCCAGATCATTGCCAGTAACAATCATGTCATCAACATAAATGATTAATGTAGTGGCCTTGTCATTGTGCCTTTTCAGGAAGAGAGTATGATCACAATTACTTTTAACATATCCATACTTCTTCACAGCGAGCAGAAACCTACCAAACTATGCTCTTGGTGATTGTTTCAAACCATACAGTGCCTTCTTCAATTTGCATACCATCTTCGAATCATCCGTAGGATTGAAACTAAGAGGCATACTCATATAAACTTCCTCAAATAAATCACTGTGTAAGAAGTCATTTTCCAAATCATACTGTTGTAATGGCCAGACAAAATTTGCAGCAAGAGACAACAGAACTCTAATGGTATTTCATTTTGTGACAGGTGCAAAAGTCTCCTAGTGGGTTTTTGGTACGGATGGTACCCATATTTTGTGGTTTGAGACAATCATGTACCCAAACTTTTTGCCGAGACATTTATGTACCTGGACTTTTAACGGGCAGGTCAGTCATGGGTCTCGGGCGAGGCATGTGCTGACGTGGTTTGTGCCCAAAATTGGACTGCTGCCCGTTGCTCAAAACGACGTCGTATAAACATGATACGACGTCGTTTTTGGTCCTCGTGGTAGATGTGGGTCCCACCTACCGTCCCAGTGGTTCCAACCGGTTCAAGAGGTTCAACCAAAGAATTAAATGACCCAAAACATCCCAAGTCCCAATTACAAACCTTAAATTAAATTTTTTTATTAGAAAAATTAAATAAAAAAGAATGCAATTGGACGCAAGTCCAAATAACGCGGCTTTCAATTTCTCATTACCTTTGTTTTTTTCTCCTAAATTTTCTTTAATATTTTATTATTAACTATGTTTCTGAAAAAAATAAGAAAAGAACAAAATAACCACCAACAGCAGCAAACCCGACGACCACCATCACCACCCTCCCACCATCATCGGCACCATCACCCAATGTTCTTCCTCTCCTCTTACTCCCATCCCCAACCATCTCCACTACAGCACCAACACCATCCGCAACACAAACACCACCAACCGAACCACAAACCCGCCACCGTCACAAAACAAACAACACCCACCAACATCAACACATGAGTCAACCGGAAGAAGAAGAGAAGAGGAATAACAGAGGCGGCGGATGGCCTACACGACGAAGCAGGGGCGCCGGTGCGATTGACATGGGTTTCTTCTCAGACCCCGATGCAGCCACGCCTGAGCCGGCTCTGTTCGAGTCTCTCCTTGCCTTCCTCCTTCAACCACCGATGGTGGACGACGACTTCAGTACACAGGGCTGTCGATCTTGGGTATCAAAAGAAGATGGTGGAGGGTTGAGTTGGGCAGCGAATGAGAGTGTTTGATTTCTTTTTTTTCAATTATGTGGTTTGACTGAAAGTTCAATATATTGAACCCAGTAGAGTGGTGGTGGCGACGGAGCCGGTGTTCGGGCGATTCGCTGGGTCTTGTGGAATTGGAGGCGGGGGCTGCAGCCATTGGAGCGATCGGCGACATGAGAGGCTTGAATGGTGGAGGAAGGTGGACAGGGGGTTTTGGAGGAAGAAGAGGAAGCACAGGGTGCTTGTGAAGAGGAAGAGGCGGGCTGGGGACGCATCGGGGAATGGCGGCGAGAGCAGGATGTGGCTTTTTAGGGGAAGGAATTCGGGTGGGTGGAGGAGAGGTTTTGTGGGGGAGAGGTGGCTACGGCATCATGGTGGTGGTGGTGGTGGTGGTCGGGGGTGGGGGTGGGGGTGGGGTTGTTTTTTTTGTTTTTAACTTTTTTTAAAAAAATAGTTGATAAGAAAGTATTAAGGAAACATTAAGGACATGATGAATAATATACATAAAAACCTTTTATTAATAATAAGTTTTCGTTAAATTAAAGAAAGGGTTGGAAAAAAAATGACAATACATACAAAACTCTTTGATTAATAAAAAATTTTCGTCAAATTAAAGAAAGAGTTAGAAAATTCGTAAAAAAAAATGAAAGAGTTGGAAAAATAGTAAGTTTTCTTTGGATTCTAAAAATTTTTAATTTTCACATATTATTAATTAATAACAGGTAATTGACGTGCCCGAAAAAAATCTGGGTATGAGTATAATTTTTTTTGCCTTTTTTGAAAACAAAAATATTTTTTTTAGAAGAATTTTGTTTTGCTCTTTTTGTTAAAAAATATTTTCTTGAGTGTAATTCTTTTTTGCTTTTTTTTGGAAAAAGAAAATTGTTGAGTAATTTTTTTACCTTATTTTGTAAAAGAAAAACAATTTTTTTGTTGTGTAGAATATCTTATTTGGGTTCGGTTGAACCTCTTAAGGGTAAAACCGGGTTGGTATTTGGGTCAGGTATTGGGAAATAGGTGGGATCCGCCTTTGCCATGTGGATGTGAAAACGACGTCAATCTGTGGTGAAACGACGTCGTTTTGAGTTTCGGGCAGCAGCCTAATTTTGGGCAGCTTCCAGGTCAGCAGATGCCCAGCCCGAGACCCATGACTGGCCTGCCCGTTAAAAGTCCAAGTACATAAATGTCTCGGAAAAAAGTTTAGGTACATGATTGTCTCAAACAATAAAATATTGGTACCATCCGTATCAAAATTTGCAGCAAGAGACAACAAAACTCCAATGGTATTTCATTTTGTGACAGGTGCAAAAGTCTCCTAGTAGTCAATACCATAAGTATGTGTAAAGCCACGAGCAACTAACCTTGCTTTATAGCGTTCAATTGTGCCATCTAGGTTATGTTTGACTGTAAATATCCAATTACATCCAACAGGTTTCTTCCCTTCTGGCAAAGCCATGACATCCCACGTTTGATTCTTCTCAAGGGCTCGCATCTCCTCAGCCATAGCTTTTGCCCATTCAGGATCATCTAGTGCATCTTGGACCTGTGTAGGTATATTAACTCCAGCCATGTGATTAGCAAAACCTTGAATGGAATGAGGTAAGTGCTGAGTAGAGATATAATGAGCAATTGGATACTTTGCATGTTTGAAATTATTAGGTGAATATCTCTCTGGTGGTTTTCCTCGATTACTCCGAGGAGGTAGTTGAAACCTGTTATCATCACTAGAAATTGCAGGGATATTGACAACAATTAAATTGTCAGTATTATCCTTTAATTGAATACATACCTCAGGTTCGTTAGCAAAGGAAGAAATATTGGTAGGTACTATTGGTAGAGAGAGGTGTTCTTCATCACATGCTTCTAGTAGTATGTCTAATTTATAGGGTCATGCTTCTCTTCTCCCAAATCATCGTTAGTTCCTTTACCACTTCAGAATCACATTCCATCTTATCTGGAAACATGAACATCCAATTCGGCTCTTCAACTGTCATCTCCCACTGAAGAGGAGAATTGGCTTCGTGGGGAGAATAGTACATTTCTGTTTCCAAGAAAGTTAAATCCATAGTAACATAGGTGCACTTCATTGGAGGATGATAATACTTGTATCCCTTTTGATGTGGCAAATACCCCATAAATACACACTTAAGGGCACATGGATCAAGCTTTATACGCTGATGTTTGGGAAGATGAACAAAGACAACATAACCAAATACTCGTGGTGGTAAGAGTGAAGTTGAGGTCATTGCCACCGTTAATGATAGTGTCTCCAAAGGTTTTTTGAATTGAGGAACACTACTAGGCACACGATTCATAAGATACACAGCATAAACAATAGCATCTCCCCAAGCATTAGGCTTCATATGTGCACCAATAAGACAAGCACATGTGATCTTGAGTATATGACGATTCTTTAGTTCTGCCACACCATTTTGTTGAGTGTAAAAGGACAAGTTGTCTCATGGATAATACCTTGATCCTAGAGATAAGTTTTGAAGTCATGATTGACAAACTCCCCACCATTATCAGACCCTAAAACTTTCATCTTGGAAGAAAACTAAGTCTGTATCAATTGATGAAATAACCGGAAGCATTGAAAAACATCACTTTTATGTTTCATCAAATAAAGCCAAGTCATACGACTGAAATCATCAACAAATATCACAAACCAACAATATCCATTAGTTGTCATCATAGGAGCTAGACCCCGTACATCAGAATGAACTAAAGCAAATGGTTCAGTCGCTTTAGTCGTACTTAAAGAGTAAGTAGCACGATGGCTCTTTCTCAAAACACAGAAATCACAATGAAAATCAGCAGGATTGCATTCTGAAAATAAAGAAGGAAATAAGTGTTTTATGTAGCCAAAAGAAGCATGACCAAGTCGACGATGCCACATCCAGATTTGATTCCCTTTAGAACAAGAAGAACCTCGCAAAGACAGGGCAGTGCCTGAACAAACTTCATCTACATAATACAACCCCCCTCTCTTAGTACCACGCCCAATAATCTCCTTGCTATTGAGATCCTGAAATAGGAAAAATTGAGGATACATTAATACAAGACAATTTAATTGTTCAGTAACTTGAGATACAGAGAGGAGATTATTTGAAAGTGAAGGAACATGTAATGTATGCTCCAAGGGTAAAAATGCTATTAATACAACTATTCCAGCACTCACAATCGGAGAAGATACACCGTTGGCATTAGACACTTGTAAACGCCGAGGTACAATCTTGGTGGATAAAAGTGACAAGTCAAAAGTCATATGATCAGTGGCACCTGAATCAATCACCCAACCAGTGTCTTTGATAGAATCAAAAATAAGAACGGATCCAGTATTACCTAATGGGTAATTAGGAACTTCGGAATTGACACCAGAAATAGCACCAGATGTAATATCTATAGAAGCTATGGATGACATAATTACAACCTTACCTTCTCTCTTATCACCATCTTGCCTCATGCACATAGCCTGGCGAGAAAGATCATATATAATAGATCTATCTTCCCCTTCAAAATAAGTTTGGGTCATTGTATCCCAAATACATTTTGCCATAGGAAGGCGAACAAATAGATTCATCACATCAGGTTCCATGGCACCAACAAGCCAACCTTTAATAGTAGCTTTCTCCATACTCCATTTCTCATATGAAGCATCTTCAATGGAGGGCTCCTTAATTTTTCCAGTAAGTAACCCAACTTGCCACGACTAGCTACAAAAATCTCAACAACTTGTGACCAAAGGGAGTAATTTTTACCATTGAGTTTCACACCACAGGGTATTGCAACAGAATCTGGTACAAGTTTTGTTGCATGTGTGTGAGACATCATTGGTATTTTTGTGGTATAGGTAATAGTTCCTGAAGTAGGAGGTAACTCACTCATGTTATTGAGAAATTAAGGAAGCAAAAAGAAGGGAATAAAAAAAAGACAGAGGACCTTGTCACGCCCCGCCAAACGCGACTGGCTGGGAGCCATGTGCACCACATATTGCATCAAATAGCACCCGCAAGCCTATTCAATCGTTGGGCAGTAGTTAGCCCGGCGGACATTCAAACTAGTGCGCAATATCAAGCAACAATATATATATATATATATATATATATATATATATATATATATATATAAAACTATTTTGTTACAAAAGTTCAAGCTTGTAGCCAACATTCAGGGGCACTACACTTAGTCTTTTACTATCAGAGTACACGTACACAAAAGCGGTTTGAGGCTAAGGTAGGCTATATACCCATCTCTACTAGTTATGCTGGTCCGGGTCCTCCCAAACGGGTCTAACACTCCCCTTGTGCCATGAAAATTTAGCAATGGAAAGGGGTGAGTCATTGACTCAGTAAGTAAGCAAACATGTAAGAAATGCTCACAATGCATGCATGGCTTGATATGGGCATACAAACACAAGCATAACCAGTTGTTGGTTCCATCAACCCCCAACCAGCTAGGGTTCGACATGCCCCGAAGCGGCTTGTGTAGATGGGCAGATCATCGACGATTTCCTTAACCCATGACCCCATTTCTGAGGCATCCCGAAACGTCATGAGGAGTGCACATGCCATTCTGCCCATCAACACAACCACCCGGCGGACATCGAATCACATTTGTACTTAGCCAAGCAGAATTAATCCGCAAGGTCAGTGCCATCGCTCCCACTGTCTAGAGTCATGTTCATTGGAGTAGAAGCTAATACAAGTGTCCATCATCAACATGGCACGAGCAAGGCTTGCTTGCACTGCCCACAAGATCAATTGGCCAATGATACATCAAATGCAATTGTATGTAATGCATATGTGTGATTCCAACGCATCAGCAATATGTAAACCAACACAACATACACAAGCAGCCCTCTAGGAGCAGAAACACAAGTAGGCAGCAAGGCCTTCCATCCAAACAAGAATACATATGTAACCATCCTTTACATGAAAGCATACTTACACTAACTAAGCCTCTTTAGGCCTTTCTCTCTTTTGGAGCCCTTGGTTTGTTTGGGCTTCCTTATCATCTCCTGCCACATATAAAATAGGCATCAGCAACAAGCACAAAGCATAGAAAATTCTCCCATGCATTAGGGCACATTAACTAGCAACTCCTAGGTCAATTTGGCCATTACATTGTACCAATGGGCGTATCAACAGACGCACCAGTGGGCCATTCAGTTGGGAAGTTGTGCCAACCCATGTGTATTAGCACATGCACTGGGTACCATCTCACCTATAACCTACCAAGAAATTCATCAAAGCATAAATAGCCACTATTAGGGCCAATTGGCCTCCAATAGGCCAATATTGGGCACTGCCCAAGCCAATTGGCACCAAAATCCCCACAGATCTGCACCCATCAGCTCACCTTCTTCTTCAGTTGTTCTTAAGCCCCAAGAACCCTCAAAATCGCCTAAGTAAGAATCTCCCCCTATGGCTACATGAAATGGGCAGCAAAAGTGAGGGTGTTGAGGTGCCTGCTTGGCCCTTCAGTGCCATGGGCAAGTAGCTGACTAAGCAGCCACTTGCTGCCCATGGTCTAGTTTGGTGCCACCCATCATAAGTAGGTGCCACCTCCTGCTTCCTTTTAACTTGAGGTAACATGCCAAGCTTAAGCCCACTAATCCCATTCTTAGCCTAATCGAGCTCCTTAACACCCACTAATCAACCGTTAACTCGATTAGCACACCCACACTAGCCAATTGGTGCAAAATGAGCCAATTGCTAGCCAAATGGACCAATTGCTAGCCAATTGTGTGTTCGGGTGCACCAATTGCTCTTGCCACTTTCCCCTACTTTCATCAAGTAAATTTCAAGCCAATGCATTCCATGTACGGGGCTTAACATCACCTCCCCCTTATAAAAATTCGCCCACAAATTACCTTGATAAAGGAAGAGGTGCGGGTACTTCTCCATCATATTTCTTTGAGTTTCCCATGTTGCTTCCCTTCTGGAGGGATCTTCCCTAATAACCTTCACTAAAGTTACATTCTTATTGCACAACCTGCGTAGCTGTCGATCGATAACCTCAACTGGTTGTGCCTCGTATGTCAGTTCTGTTCCCAACTGAATCTCTTGTGGAGCTAATACATGAGACGGGTCTGGTAAGTATTTCCGTAGCATAGATCCGTGGAACACTGGATGTATCTACGATAGATTCGGTGGGAGTGCAAGCTCATATACTACTGGTCCAAAACTCTCAAGTATCTCAAAAGGGCCAATATACCGAGGATGCAACTTTCCTTTTCTGCCAAACTGCACTACTTCTTTAGTTGGTGAGACTTTCAGAAAAACATATCACCCACAGCAAATTCCATGTCCCGTCTCCTATTGTCAGCATATGACTTTTGCCTACTTTGAGCAGCAACCAAATTTTTGCGGGTGGCTCTCACTTTCTCAGCTGATAGTTCAATGATCTTCGGGCCAACAAGCCGGGGTCTATGAGGGCAGGAAGTGAACGCCCGTGCCGGGATGAGCATGGACAATGAGCGGCTTCTGGCAGGCTTCTAGATAGAGGGGCACAGAAATGAACCGAAATGGGGGGTGAGTACAAAACTCAGTAAGTAAATATGCCATGTAAGAAAGCAACTACAACTACACACAAAGCTAGGAATGAGCATCACACAGTCATGCATCACATAATACAGTGCAAGGCACACAACAAACACATATATCGGGCACTCACGCCCCAAAGCGATCCTCGTGTCCCAGACACGCTGTGGTCCCTTTCCCCCCGACCAGCTAGGGTATGATGTGCCCCAAGGCAGCCAAACTACATAGGCTGGCCGGGAGCCATGTGCACCACATATTGCATCAAATAGCACCCGCAAGCCTATTCAATCATTGGGCAGTAGTTAGCCCGGCGGACATTCAAACTAGTGCCTAGCATCAAACTAGCACGCTTAAACTATTTTGTTACAAAAGTTCAAGCTTGCAACCAACATTCAGGGACACTACACCTTAGTCTCTCATTATCAGGGTACATGTACACAAAAGTGGTTTGAGGCCAATGTAGGCTATATACCCATCTCCACTGGCTATGCTGGTCCAAGTCCTCCCAAACGGGTCTAACACTCTCCTTGTGCCCTAAAAATATAGCAATGGAAAGGGGTGAGTCATTGACTCAAGAAGTAAGCAAACATGTAAGAAATTCTTACAATGCATGCATGGCTAGATATGGGCATACAAACACAAGTATAGCCATGGTTCCATCAATCCCCAACCAGCTAGGGTTTGACATGCCCCGAAGCGGCTTGTGTAGATGGGCAGATCACCAACAATTTCCTTAACCCACGACTTTATTTCTGAGGCATCCCGAAACGTCATGGGAAGTTCACGTGACATTCTGCCCATCAACACAACCCCCTAGCGAACATCGAATCACATATGTACTTAGCCAAGCAGAATTAATCCACAAGGTCAGTTCCATCGCTCCCACTGACTAGAGCCCTGTTCACTGGTACACAAGCTAATACAAGTGCCATCATCAAAATGGCACGAGCAAGCCTTGCTTGCACTGCCCACAAGATTAATTGGCCAATGATACATTAAATGCAATTGTATGTAATGCATATGTGTGATTCCATCGCATCAGCAATATGTAAACCAACACAACATACACAAATAGCCCTATAGGAGCAGAAACACAAGTAGACAGTAAGGCCTTCCATCCAAACTAGAATGCATATGTAACCATCCCTTACATGAAAGCATACTTACACTAACTAAGCCTCTCTAGGCCTTTCTCTTTTTTGGAGCCCTTGGTCTATTTGGGCTTCCTTATCACCTCCTGCCACATATAAAATAGGCATTAGCAACAAGCACAAAGCATAGAAAATTTGCCCATGTATTAGGGCACATTAACTAGCAACTCCTAGGTCAATCTGGCCATTCCAATGCACCAATGGACGCACCAATAGGCGCACCAGCGGGCGCAATAATTGGTGCACCAGCGGGCCATTTAGTTGGCCAGTTGTGCCAACCCAAGTGCATTAACACATGCACTGGGTACCATCTCACCTATAACCTACCAAGAAATCCATCAAAGCATAAATAGCCACTATTAGGGCCAATTGGCCTCTAATAGGCCAATATTGGGCACTGCCCAAGCCAATTGGCAGCAAAATCCCCACAGATCTGCACCCATCAGCTCACCTTCTTCTTCAGTTGTTCTTAAGCCCCATGAACCCTCAAAATCGCCTAAATAAGATTCTCCCCCTCTGGCTACACGAAATGGGCAGCAAAAGTGAAGGTGTTGAGGTGCCAACTTGGCCCTTTAGTGCCATGGGCAAGCAGTTGACTAAGCAGCCACTTGCTGCCCATGGTCTAGTTTGGTGCCACCCATCACAAGCAGGTGCCACCTCCTGCTTCCTTTTAACTTGAGTTAGCAGGCCAAACTTAAGCCCACTAACCCCATTCTTAGCCTAATCGAGCTCCTTAACACCCACTAATCAACCGTTAACCTGATTAGCACACCCACACTAGCCAATTGGTGCCAACAGGAGCCGATTGCTACCCAGCTGGACCAATTGCTAGCCAATTGTGTGCTTGGGTGCACCAATTGCTCTTGCCACTTTCCCCTACTTTCATCAAGTAAATTTCAAGCCAATGTATTTTATGTACGTGGTTTCACAGACCTGCTCCGGTACCAGCTCAAACAGGATAAATGGGTTTAAGGATATGTTATTCTTCTTACAAGGAGGCTAAATTTATAGTACCAGTCAGTAAGTGTACAAGGAAAATATTCACAATCACTATAACTACTCTCAATCTCTCTAATTACTCCCAATCACTATAATTACTCACTAATTATTCTAATTCTTACAATTACTCTTAAATCATATTTACAAATCATAATCTATGCCATAACTCACGTCAACACAATCTACCCCGTGCTTTTAATCGTATCTCATCTTTCTTGGTTCTTAGTTGTTTCACCATGCAATGCAAGTTTTTCGTGTTTGGTTAAGCAAATACTCAATACCATAACAGAGTCACATGCATCAAAGTCCTCATGTACTAACTCGATAGAGGACTATCATTATGGGAGAAAATCATCAAAATAATAATTAGAGACAACTGATATAATCCTCTTATTTTCATATTATCCATCTTAAAGCATCCAGCTAACTATCTGAAAATCTGTAATTTGAAATCTTGACCGACCTTTTCTCAAGTATGTATATGTCTTGGAACTTTTTTTCCACCCATAAAAGGGCCTCATGGCCTTATATTAATATAAAACCACTAAGAAGTATTTACAAAACGAGAGCCAGTTGCTCGCATACTATATCTGCCAACAAAGTGGCCTGAACATCTTGAAAAGATAAATTGTATTTAACTATATCTCATGACAAATGAACACCTGTATTTGCAAACCAATCAGCACACCTATTGGCCTCCTATAAATTGTAGACATATGTACATCCCAATCTCTATCAGCAAAGCATAGAAAGCTCACTACTGGAATTAGGCCTCTTTGATAAAAGAGTGGCAGCAGTGTAGAATCCCAAACCATCCGTCCAATCTTCACCGCCCAGAGTTCCGCCTTTAAAGCATTGCACTACCCAACATTCTCTGCAAAGGCATGCAAAAATCTTCCTTCGACACCTGCACATCTAGGGTTACCTTTACTAGCACCATCCGTATTTTATTTCACCCAATCTATTCTTGGAGCTTGCCATGAAATAAAAATCTCGTCCTCCTCCCTACCATGGCCTGCAAAACGGCTTTGTGAAGCCTTCACATCATTGAAGAAGAGCTGAATTGCTCTTATATAAACTCCAATATCAACATCAGTTATTGGGACTAAATACCCTATCATGTCTCTTTCGCCAAATAATCCAAGCTATTATGCCAAATTAACTTAATAACCCAGTCACCATCCAAACACATATCATATTTCCCTGTTAAGTTCTCCTCTAACCATTCACCACTTGATGAGCTAAAGAAATGACTACTACACACATTCAAGGGTAGAAAATGGTTCCACCCCCTTAATTAATCAAATGACAGTCCTAAGAGTGTAGATTAAGCTCATATGCAAACTTACAGCAAGGACATAAGTCAGAATGACAATATCCTCTCCTACACCTCTCAACATCTATCACAACTAGCTCATGTGCCACTGATCATAGGAAAGAGCGCACTCATTGGGAGCCTGGCCACTTCTAGGCCAACTTCTATAAACTCCTAGCTTCATCCTCCATCCAACACTCTAGAAGCAGACTTAACAGAAAAACATCCATCCTTACCTGATGCCCATTTTTTGGGGGTCAAAATATGAAGTGTCCTAAACAATGGACTTGCAACGAACTTCGGCTGGAAATTGGAACTGGGCTAGGCTCTTTTCCGCCCGTGTTCGAGTATGACCCTATCTATCTAGGTGGCTGATTCCTTAATTGTAAGTCCAGCCATAGGAACCCACTGCCACAGATGATTTGGGCAGTCCACTTGTATAATTCCTTTAATTCGGGCTCATCTATTTTCTTCTGCATCTTAGACCAGCCCATATTAAGATACAAATGATAAATGGGAATCCATATTCGCACTCCTCCATCAATATTTGCACTCCACCTTTTGGTTCTTTAATTTTAAAATGACAAAATTAACCCCTTAGTATAAGAAATCATACATTACATACTTTTTAATAACTTTTCAATTCTTTCTCTTTTATTCTTTTCATTCCTTTATATTATCTAATTATACAAGATTAACTATTAAAATTTTTTAAATGATTAAACAACTTCTTCTAATAATAATCTGATTATTTATTTTCATTTCATATATGTTAGAAACAATAGACTTAAGCTAGAGGGGGGGTGAATAGCTTATGATCGGAAATTAAAAACTTTGCAGGAAATAAGTGCGGAATTGAAAAATAGAAGGACACAAGAGATTTTTATACTGGTTCACACACAACTAATTTGTGGCTAATCCAGTCCTTCAAGATACACTTGAAGAGTTCACTATCTACCGTTAAGCT
>JAKUCV010003891.1:0-32448 GCA_028386065.3 Turnera subulata | reverse complement strand
TGTATAGTTCCTTTTGGGAACAAAGTAGGAGATCTATTGTCTAATCTTCTCACGCAGCGGAAGCATGATGGTCATGCTAGATCCACATGTATGAGATATATGGATGATTGGCTTTAGTGCAAGTGGGAGATTGTTAGTGTAATATGCCCAAAAGCCAATCATGGATGATTATTTGTAGTCATGTATACGCATTAAGGTTATTCCAATAAGTATCGTTTATGAGATAAACGCTTGCCCATACTTATAACCCTAGAATATTTCATATTCTTAATTTGTCCCTAGTCGATTATTATTATGGATGGGTTGTAATAATAAATTAAGACTAGCGTATGTTGAGAATTGCATATGTGATATGAATTCTACATACGGGTACAAGTTAGTGAACTTGTGGACTGGACCGACCCATAAGAACGCTACATGGAACGTTATATGTTTTGTCGATAACGGTTCTTATAATGTATTGTCCTTAGACCTGTGATCATCAAGGTTCCCAACATGTGAGTCATATGCTTTGATATTATTCCTGGTCATCCGTAACTGGATAGATGTAAGGGTAATCATTGGGTATATGATGAGTGTGTAGTGGGTTTTGTATGATCCAGAGGGGATTCGTCCAACCCATATAACGGGTATATTATCGGAGTGTTTCTTGATAGAGTTGAACCGTAAATGCATGGCCATGCTCGGATAATGATATATGATATTATTGGTATCCGTTTTACCGGTTAACTCGAGGATCAAGAAACCGAGACTAAACATATACGAGATTGACATATTCCATGTCTCGTGTTTAATCTTGATAATGGGACGAAGGGACGATGACATGTTCCGAGGCGCGTGGAATCAATATTGATCTTGTCGTTCGGGTGGCAATGATGTGTTGCTAGACGCCGCTCTTTGCCTATAATTGTAAAATGAGATTTTACAATTATTGCCGAACGTACAAGTTCCTACAGGGTCACACACATACAGCCATTGATTCGAGCAGGTGGTTGAACCGTGGTTGGACCATGGTTGAACCAAGGTGTGGTTGGGCCGCGGTTGGACCGTGGTTGGACCAGGGTCGTTTTTGGGCTGGTTTGGTTCACTAAATGTCAGATTTTTGAACCAAAACATGCTGAGTTGTGATGATAATGCTTAGTGGGAAACATGATTATGTAGAGACATAATCATGTTGCTTAGTGGACCACCATGTTGGCCATTAACTCCACTAATGCATTATGCCTTTGAGGGTTGAGTGATCAGATCACTATTGCTCATCTTCTTCCTCACACACACTTGTTCTTGAGAGAATTTTCAGAGCTTGAGAAGAGTTCTTGAGTGGTCTAAAAATTGAGAGAAAAACACCACACACAAAAGCTCCCGGAAACCTGTTGCTAGTACACCAGTTCGGGAGAGCTCGGGTTGAAGTCGTGAGACGTTCTTCAACCGGTTACAGCAGTTCGTGTGGATACCGTAGAGAGGCGAGGCTTTTGTCTAGCTCTAGCTGATTCGGTTCTATAGTTGGGTGAAAGACCTCAACCGTTACAGGTATGTAAAAATTGTTATTCGGTTTAGCTCCCTTCACATGGATCCTCCATGTGTATCCGGTATTTCCGCTGCGCATACATGTTGTATTTTGTGCTTTTGATTGTCAATTTCATGAACCGGATACTTACACTTCCGTGTCAATCCTCTCTATTGCTCGGCCCATGCTTTTCATGCTTAATTGAAGGCCGCGGATGGAGTCAACAATGGACTCAAGAGTGACTCCGGAGGTTTGGCGTCGAGAAGGGGCTGCACGGGAACTTTCTGCTTGGGCAGTCCTTGGAGCTTGCTCGGAAGTGGTGCTGGTCCTTGGTTCTTTCACAGATTTTCTGCTGCGAAATGTGGCATCACTGATTATCCAAATTTTTGAATGGGGAACCTGTGCACCGATGCGAGCATTAACACCTGCATTCAACAAAATTCGCACTACCAGGAAGGCATATGGTAGGGGATGGTCAGGAAATGTGGGCGGATAGTCCGACATGTGCTTAAGCACAAATTGTGCCCAATTAATTGGTGCTTGGTGAAGAATGGCATGAAGCACTTTCATATCTTCAACTGATATGATTTTGTGATTTCCGTCTCTTGGCTTGATGACCCGGGTGAGAAGGTAGAATAGAAGTCGGTACTCCGGGTTGATTGTCTGAATGGTTGGCCTCTCAGAACTGTGGCGAACAAGGGTCGTGAAGCCAAGCTCATTCAGAAAGGGTAGTTCATGGGTTGTGGCCCAATGATCACCTCCATATGATGCAATATCGTCTCCCTCAAAAGGCAAGCCTGCAACCATCCAGAATTCTTGCAACGTCATGTTGATGGATACTCCATTTACGTGAGTAGTCAGGTTATCTCCATCTCGGCAGAAGGTGGAGTAGAAGGCTCGTACAAAGTCGGCACTGAATTGAAGGAGACTGCTGGTCACGAACTCCCATAATCCCGATGCTCGAAGGAGGGGCTCCAGCTGTGTGTAATTTTTCATGCTCGGGTAAATCACCAGAAGATATCGAGGGGTTGCAATGGGGCGCTTGGAGAAAGAATTCTGGAAGTGGGTGAGCTCGATTTTGGAAGAGAACCAAACCGAGGTGTCTTCCACACCAAATCGAGGGGCTGTGCTTGAAGAGCCTCCTCTTGTGGTTGAGGGTCTCTCCTTCGCGGGAGATTTGCCCTTGGAAAATTTCTTCCCACTTACCATACTTGTGAAAAATGAGTAGGAGAATAGATTTTGAGAGGAAATGTTGAATAAGGAATCGTAGAGAGTGTATAAAATGACAGAGGGAGGCATCATTTATATAGGGGAGCCAAAATAGAGCTGTTGGGGTGCTGAGGTCAGCCTCCAATGGCTATTTTTTTTTAATTTTACCGGTCCAACATCGATGTTCTGTTTGAAGACATCGATGTTTGACTCCCCAACGGCTATAATTTTTGAAAAGTGAGGGCTAAACATTGATGTTCATAAGCGCAACATCGATGTTGTTGAGCCTCTAGACAGAATCTGATATGCCGCCAATTGCGACAACATCGATGTTTGAAAGATGAGAACATCGATGTGTCAAACTACTGGATGAAAATTTTTAAGATGTAATGACAGAACATCGATGTCTTAACTGTAAGCATCAATGTTTAAAACTACTGGGAAGAAAAGATTCTTACGGAACATCGATGTTTCGAGACTAAACATCGATGTTTAAAGATGCCGGTTAATGACTTGATTGTGCACATGAGACAACATCGATGTTAGGCTTTTAGACATTGATGTTTGAAGCTGCTGGTTGGGAATGGTACGAGCTGAAAGTCTACTCAACATCGATGTTTGATCCTCAACATCGATGTTTGACAGCCTCGGGTCCAGGTTTGTATGGGCCAAACATCGATGTTTTGTTAAGCAACATCAATGTTGTGTAGTCTTGGCATTCTTGTTCCCCCTATCTTTTGGCTTAAATGAAGGGTACCTGCAAAACAACTCAGAAAATACTCCGACGCTCATGTCAGTAAAGGTAAGACAATAAAAATACACAAATTAGATCAATGTAGAGTCAGGGATTCTTAGTTCATTTTGAATTTCTAAGAATGACTCTTTCTTTACGAATTTTGATAGTCTCGTCACGGCTTATGTCAGCAACTCTCTCGAGTATTCCACTTTCTTCAACATGAAATCTCGTATATGTCCTTACCGTAATCACTTTCTGCTTATAAATACCAACCTCATGCTTGGCAAGGCATATCTCAAACCATGGATTCACCAATAAGAACGAGAACTACCTCTGACTCAAAGGAGTTAAGCTATACCATTGGTGATCCTCTCTTTGGTGATTCTGATGTTGAGGAAAAGCCGAAGAAATGTCGCAAGCGGAGGAACGTCCCTGGTCATTTGGAAGACACGACCATATCTCGCAAGCGTCAAAAGAATCCGGTCACCAAAGACACTGATGATCCGAAGGGCAAAGGGATAGCACACAGTAATACACCATTACAGACACTGGGGCATCTGAACATAGCCCTGAAGAAGATCAGTTCTACTGTGATGCAGATCGAGATGGCCTGTATGGGACTTTCCTCCCAGGTTGAGAATGTCCGCAAACATGTAAAGGAACTGGAGAAGCAAGTAACTTCATAGAGTGCTTCTTCTCTATTGTAACATTTTATGAATAAATAAATTAGTTCCTTTTTCTTAATCAAGCTTGTTTTTAAATATAAATGGTAGGAATGGTATAAGATCCAATAAAATCAAGCCTGTTATTAGTAACCAAAAAGAATATAAGTGGTCAAATCATGAATTTCTTGTAATAATAGAAATCAAATATTCCTTGATAAAACGATGTTTATTATTTGTGTAAGCCAAAAATGACGTCATAATGCACGGCGAATTAATGACAATAACCAGCAACCACTTGTTCATAAACCCCACATGAGCAAAAGCGACGTTTGGGATTCGTATCTCTTTATTGAAGAGCCAAGATAGCCAGAGTGAAGTAATAATGCATGTGAGAAGTAAGCTAAAAAACACAAGTGTTTGTAGCCCGAAAACATGCAATGTGACAAGAGTAAAAATGTAGATAGTGGTAAAGATTTTCAAAAAGAAGAGCCTTGAGGAGCGTAAACAATTTGTAGTTTTGTGAAGAGAGAGGTTTGCTTTACCGTTTATCGAAAAATAGGTAGGGTCTATACTTTGAAAAATAGGTAATCGTATTTCTATAAAAAGCAAAGAAATGGTTAGTAAATAATCAAAAGCATTTTAAGAAAAATACGATTCAGAGAAAGAGAGATACAGAAACCACAACAAAACAAAAAATGCCTGCTCCATCGTCTATCTTCTTCGTTGAGGGAGCCTCCTTAGGAAGGAGGAATCGGTTAGGCTATAGCCTGATAAATGAGCAACAAGAGGAACTGCCAAACGAGCTCGGGAGGATGCCTCGTTTGGTCTTCGTTGAGGAGCTCTACTCGTCCCAGTTCTTTGAACACCCATGGAGGAGACACTCTTCATGGAGCACCAAAGTACCTGCGAGCTTCCTTCTACGGCTCTGCCAATTCCATCATGTTCTTCATCTATGGCAGACTTCAAGAGTTCAGGCTAGAGCCTTCTTGTCAGACTCTGAATGAGGGCAGCTATTACCAAATTTCAATGACTGCTCAGAGCATTCCGCGGGTAACTAGCTTACCACCCACTTGGCCAAAAGCTCGACTTCTGATTTGGAACTGCAGAGGAATCACTAGGCGCTCCCATGAGTTCACACGAACCTTGAGAGATCTGAAGAACCAGTACAAGCCCAATATGGTTCTGCTCACAGAGACTTTGTGGCAGCCTGAAGATAATCACGGTATCATCCCGCTTTGTTTTCCTCCAGCAAACCGGTTCGGACTTCATGGCCAAAACAATTCGGGCGGAATGTGGTTTTCTTGGAATGATAGCATTAAGATCAATATTGCTAATGATCCTAACAGTTTCAGAGTCATCGCTGTACCCAATCGTTAAAACAAATAATAATAAAAATATTTATGTTTAAGCATGTGTATTATTTCTTTATGAATGTTCAATGATAAGTAGATGTTCCTTGACTTGATCTATTATGCTTGATGCGAAAAGGAAATTATCTTGTTCTCTCGGGTTGTAACATTTGGATATGAACCTACTACCCAAATTTAACTTTATGCAAAATTAATTTACTTCTAAGTTCTTTTTCAACCGAGGTAAGATAGGATGCTCAAGACTATTATTACTCAAGAATGATATGTATGGAATAATCAATAAGCATTAATTAATTAAGTAAGCATTAAGAGTACTATTAAAAGTATACTAGAAAGAATAGAACGATTTCAACCAGAGGATGATTATTTTCAACATTACCACTCTTCCTTGCATTTCTACAAGAATTAATCAAGAACTTGGATGCATCTTTGATCATGTGCTTGGAGCATCCGCTATCAAGGTACCAAAGTACACTTGATGCCTTCAAGCATACCTACAAAACAAATCAATGGGTTTTTGGTACCCAAATCTTCTTGGGTCCTTGAGTGTTAGAGACATAATGGCAATGAGCTTCATCTCGTGCCCAATGCCTATGCCTAGTAAAGCAAACAGGAGCAATGTGTCCTATCCTATTGCAATAATGGCAAATAACGTTTGGGTTGTGCATCCTTCTAGGTTGATAATAGTTACTATGTTGCCTATGTTTGTGCACTTTGCTTACTTTGATTTCTTTAAGTTGAACCATAGGTTTTTTAGGTTTTGTTTCAACTTTCTTCTTCTTAGGTTCATTCTTGAAACCTATTCCATGTTTAGTTGATTGCAAATTACCTAAGAGAGAATTTAAGTTCTTTCGAGGGGTGTTAAATTTCTTTAGGGTTGTTTCAAGTTCATTAACTTGTTCTTTTAATGTCTCACATGATGAACACTCCCTAGTTTTTGTTTCAAGTTCTTCAACTTGTTCCTTTAATGACTTACATGATGAGTATTCCTTAATTGGACTTTCCGGTTTATTAGCACTCCTCTTTCCGTAAAACTTATTCTCTTCTTTAAGCTTTTCATTTTCACTTGACACTTTCTCCATATCATTTTCTAGAGTTGCAAGTTGTTTCTTTAAGCCCTTATTAGTTCTAGATGCCAAAATTATTCTCCATAAAGCTCATTAAATGCATCTTGCAATTCTTCAAAAGTAAAATCCTCGCTTGAGTGAGAAGTACTTACCTCTTCCGGTTCTTCCTCTCGTGCCATGAGACATAGGTTGGCCGTTTCTTCTTCATCGCCGGAATCGCCTCCCCAAGAAATGTATGCCCTTTGCTTCTTGTAGGGCTTCTTTTCCTTCCCTTCCTTTGCCTTGGGGCACGTGGGCTTGATGTGCCCAACCTCTCCACACCCATAGCACTTGGGTGGACCGGACGTCTTCCTTCCTTTCCTTTCAAATTCTTTCTTCATGAATTTGTGGAATTTACGGATCACAAGTGCGAGTTCTTGATCGTCATTGCTAGAGTCCAATTCAGTGAGCTCTTGCGTCTTGGAGGTGGAAGCTTTGAGAGCTATGTCCTTTTTCTTCGATTCCTGCAAAGAGGGTTTAAGAATAGTAGTTTCATAGGTTAGAAGGTTACCTCTAAGACCGTCAATGGTTGTGTTCAATTTCCCGATATTTTTATAGATTGCGTCGGCTTTAGAGCGCCATTCGGGAGTGAGGCATCTAAGGACTTTTCTGACCAAGTCCTTGTCGGAGTAGACCTTCTTGAGAGCATGAAGGTTGTTTACTATTTTGGAGAATCGATCGAACATCTCCTCATTCCTCTCATTCTCCTTCATGCGAAAGAGTTCGTATTCTGCAGTGAGGGAGTCGATTTTGGCCTCTCGAACTTGATCGGTTCCTTCGTAGGTGATCTCCAGCTTATCGCACATTTCTTTTGCGGTTGTGCAGCAAGAGATTTTCCGATAATCATCGGGGTTTAGCATGTTAATTGATTTGGTGTTGTTTTCAACCATCGTAATGTCTGCAGTGTCATACTCTGCCTCCGTCTTTGTCACTGTGGTGTCACCAACTTTCTTCGTCAAAATTTGCTCTCCGATCTTCATGATTCGCCAAAGAGCATAGTTGTTGGCTTGGAGGAAGATTCTCATCCTCTCTTTCCAGTAGCTGTAGTTGGTGCCATCAAAGAGCGGTGGACGAGTGGTTGATTGTCCTTCGAAGAGTCCTGCATAATACTTGAAGAAGCCATGGAAAGTTTCTCTCAAACGGTTAAGTCTTTCAGAGAGTTAGGCTCAGCTACCAATTGTTAGAATAGGTGCCCTACGCTAGAGGGGGGTGAATAGCATTTTTCGGAGAAATTAAAAAACTTGCAGGAAATAAACGCGGAATTGAAAGAATAAGGACACACTAAAATTTATACTGGTTCACACACACAACTTGTGTGGCTAATCCAGTCCTCCGAGAGACTCTCTCGAAGATTTCACTATCTAGGTTAAGCTTCCAGGTGCTTAACAAACCGTATACAAATCTAGAGCTCGAGTCACACGAAACTCTACTTACTTGCTTGAAGATACCTCACTTCAATACTTCTCTCAAGGAAAGAAGACACTCTTCCTATGAAATGCCCGTATCCCGATTTTACAAAAATAATACTTAAACAAAAAGAAATTTTACCAAAATGCCCCTGAAACCCCGGGACACGAAATCCAACATCAAAACATTATCTGTAAATCTTAATAAACTGAGATTTCATAAAGAACAAGAGTAAACCAGCTTATCAAGCCATAAATCAACCCGGCAAACAGCCGAAACGACATCAAGTATCAAACCCCGGCAACCCGCCGACAACGTAATCAAAAACAAGAATGACATCTCAGCAGATTCCAATGCAGCGGAAGATAAAGACAAAATAAAAACAGGAACAAAAATTGATATGCACGTCGGCTCTATGGATCCAACCGGGAGAGGAAGCACGGCTACCTGCTGGGATATCCACGTCCGTACTCCGGAAAGGAAGAGAGAGACAGTACGCTAACTAAGAGTCTGAAAAACAACAGTGGCGATAATGTGAGTCGCCTACTCAGTGAGCAGTATAAATCTAGTTGTGTAGGTGTGCAAAGCAAGCTCAAAAGGAGTGTAGAGAAACAAGCACAAGTAAGCAAACACTCAATAACCAATACCAACATGCCAACAACATATAAATAGACAGTATGTTTACATCTGTTTGTGCGTTAATTATATTATTATATTTATTATTCAGGGCCCCATACTGTGTGCGTCGAGCTCGATCCCGTCTCATGAGACAACCAGGGCATAAGCCCAATATAACCAGGCATATAGCCCAAATATAGCCATAGAGAGAGAGAGAGAGAGAGACAGAGAGAAAGAGGGAGGTAGAAAGGGGGAGGTAGAAGGAGGGAGGTAGTACCGGTCATCACAGACTTATATGCTAAACCACATATACCATGCTATCCCGCATGCAATCTCGAGGGGTGTCACTTCCCGCTCGAACCAACCGGTCATCACCCCACAATAGTATATCTTTTATTGTGCATTATTCTTATTCATACTTAAGAATTCATGTGTGCCAAAAAGTCATGATTTATCAGGGTGGTGTGAATTATCCATTAAATCAACATCCGGGTTTCCAACCCACAACACATCACACAGATCACCCAAAATCATATCACATGTTATATCTCATAACAGTTAAACAAATCATGCTCGTTCAACAACTAATAATACACAGGCACACAATACAGATCATGGCATGTTAGCAAACAAGGCATGTAACCCAGACAAACCAAACTAACAAGCACATGCAAACGAACATAAAAAGACTTATAAAGTCACCTCAACGACGATTATCCTGTGGAGCTTTCCCCAAGACAGAACCTCCAGCTCCCGAGGAATTACCCGTTCCTGAATACCGGCACACACAATAATTACAAAACATTTACAACCAAACTGTGCATGCATGATAACTAAATACTCAACTGAGTAAAACCTGACCCAAACTACCCGGTTATGCAATTTCAGGATCTAAGCCCAAAAGGGTATATCTCCTCACAAAAAACTCCAAAAAGATTGGAACCAAAGGTATACCGGGCTTAAGCCCTTCTAGAAAACCAGAGCCTAAAGCACATTCCTTATGTTCATAACTAATTCCCGGGCCTAAGGCCCACTTTCTTAAGTCCAGATTAGCCAATTATGAAGTTGGGCCTTAAGCCTATATCTTAAAGTCCATAAATCCACTTAAGTCTTATAGGGTTAGATTGTTGGGCCTGGGCCCGGTTTCCCTAAATACCGTTCTAAGGTCATTCCCGAGCCCAAGTCTATTCCGGCATAAGGTTCTACCCGTGTCGGTAAATTCCGGCCACACACACACTCGCATGCCCGCACACGGTATTCCACTAACTCTCTTTGAATTTAATTATACATATGTCGTTAACATTAATTAATGTACAAACAAACCGTGTCTTAAACCGGAGCAAATACCGTTAATAATCCGCGAAAATTTCTGTTCATCGGAAAGTACCTAAGCCTCGCCGGATTATTCCCGAGCTCGCCGGATTCCGGTAACCTCGCCAGAAATTCTTCCAAAGTCCAAGCAACCACACAAAACCGGAAACACAAATCCTCCTCGTCCCTGAATTTGATTCTGCCTAGAGCCGAAGAACAAACCACAACTGCCAGAAACGTGAAATCAACATCCAACGTCAAAACTCCACAACCCATCAAATACAGCATCAACGAAAAGGAAGAAGAAGAAAGTACTTAAAACCCTTACCGGAACAGAGTTCGCCCGTGCACAAACAATATCCTGCACAGATCCACCGAACGATACCAACCCCAAGCTCGTCCAGCAATGCAATCCACTGCTCGGAAAATTCAACCACCAAAAACCACCCCGATTCGTCACCATCACCAAAAACCAAAACAAAACAAATTCAATTGAGGGAGAGAGCGGCTGCAGAGGTACATACCGGAATTAAATCTTCACTGCCGGCACCGGTCTGGTCTCAAGCTCACAACCTCACAGCTCGGAGGAATAACCAACCAACAACCTCACGAAGAAGACGAAGACACCACACGCAGGTGACCTCGTCGATCTTGTACAAGCCCGCCCCCGTCTCTGTCCCCTCTTCAACCCTTGGTGGTGGCGGCGGCGACCTGAAGGAAAGGAAGGATGACGGCAGCATGGAGAAAAGGGAGATGAGATGTTGATGATGACGAGAGAGAGAGAGAGAGGAGAGAAAAGAAGAAAGAAAAGAAAGAAGAGGGGAGGGTTAGGGTTTTGACCCGCCTGGCCAAAACGACATCGTTTCGTTTTGGCTAGGCACGGTCAACCCGCCCTAGCTGGGTCAACATTTTTTTTTTTCCACATTCCCAAAACGACGTAGTTTAGACTAAAACTACGGTAAACCCCGTTTCACCCCGAAACAAGCTCTCAAGCCCGACGAAACTCGAACTCCCTAAGATACCCATTTAATATTAATATTTCCAAAGGAAATAATTAATTTTCCACAACCAAAAACCCGGAAATACATCGTGGGTAAAATTGGAATAAAAATTTCGAAAATTCCATAAATTAAATTTTGAAAATCCGGGGTGTTACAGTTCCACTCCTCTTATTAAAATTTCGTCTTCGAAATTTACAAGGCAAGAAAAAGTCAGAACAGATGTGGATACTGCTCTCTCATATGGGACTCAACCTCCCAAGTAGTCTCATTCGGAGAATGACGGCTCCATCTAACCCGAACCATAGGAATGGTACGACTCCTCAACTGTTGCTCCTCCCGAGCCAAAATCTCTACCGGCTCCTCAACATAGGTCAAATCCTCAGAAACCTCCACCTCTGTCGGGATACAACATGACTAGGATCAGACAGATATCGAAACATGGAATACATCATGTATCCGCGACAGCTTCTCCAGTAAAGCCAATCTGTAGGCTAGCGGACCAATCCGCTCCATGATTTCATAAGGACCAATATAACGAGGGCTCAACTTGCCCTTCCTCCCAAACCGGATAACACCTCTCCAGGGAGCAACACGGAGGAAAACTCTGTCACCTACGCTGTACTCCATCTCCCGGCGATGCTTATCAGCAAAACTCTTTTGCCGGTCCTGAGTAGCTCTCATGCACTGCTTAACCACCTCGTTCTGATCAACAGTCTCCTGGACTAGGTCCGGACCAACCACCTGTCTCAGACCTTCCTCATCCCAACAGATTGGACTACGACACTTTCGCCCATACAAAGCCTCATAAGGCGCCATACCGATACTGGAGTGATACCCGTTGTTATAAGCAAACTTAAATAACGGTAATGGCTCATCCCAAGAACCACAGAAGTTGAGCACACAAGCTCTAAGCATATCCTCCAGTGTCTGTATAGTCCTCTCCGACTGCCCATCGGTGTGCGGATGGAATGCAGTACTGAAATTCAGCTTAGTACACAAAGCTGACTATAAACTCTTCCAAAAGTGGGAAGTAAACCTCGGATCCCTGTCCGACACAATGAATAGTGGAACTCCATGTAGACGGACAATGCCCGAAACATACAACCTCGCCAGCTTATCCATTATATCCGTCTGCTGAATTGGAAGGAAATGAGCTGGCTTGGTCAACTTGTCAACAATGACCCAGATGGCATCATGTCGACCCCGGGTCCTCGGTAACTCGATCACAAAGTCCATAGTGATATGCTCCCACTTCCACTACGGAATAGTCAAAGATCTCAACTTGCCGGCAGGAGCCTGATGCTTGGCTTTTACCTGCTGACAAGTTATACAACGAGCCACAAACTCCGCAACATCCTTCTTCATCCCGGACCACCAATAATGGCTCTTCAAGTTCTGGTACATTTTGGTACTACCCGGATGCATAGTATATGGCGCATTGTGCGCTTCATCCATGATCCATCTTCTCATATCATCGACATCTGGAACCCACAATCGATCACCGATCATCAAAGCACCATCCTCCCGGACATAGAAACTAGAACTCTCCCCACCGAGAGCCTTATCCCGCAACTCCGCTAGATGAGGATCACTAAACTGCAACTCTATGATCTTATCCCGCAAGGTCGGCCGGATGCTCAAACTGGCAAGCAACGCCCCGGTGGCATCCACCTCCAACTGTGCATCCAACGACCTCAGCTCCACCAAGGAAGGCAAAGCACAAGAAATTGGGTCCTCATCCGCCGAAGCCACTCTCTTCCGGCTCAATGCATCTGCAACAACATTGGCCTTGCCCGAATGGTACTCGATAGTACAATCATAATCCTTCAGAAGCTCAATCCAACGTCTCTACCTCATATTAAGCTCCCTTTGGGTCATGATGTACTTCAAACTCTTGTGTTCCGTGAAAATCCGACACTTCTCACCGTACAGATGGTGTCTCCAGATTTTCAAAGTAAAGACCACAGCAGCTAACTCCAAATCATGGGTCGGATAGTTCCTCTCGTGAGTTCTCAACTGCTTAGAGGCATAAGCAATCACCCGACCCTCCTACATCAAAACACATCCCAAGCCCAAACCAGAAGCATCACTCAACGCCGTGTACTCCACTCCGGGTCTCGGAACAGTCAAAACCGGTGCAGAAGTCAACCAACTCTTCAACTCCTCAAAACTCTTCTGGCAACGATCATCCCAAACAAAGGTACAGCCTTTCCTCAACAGCTTTGTCATGGGACCCGGTATCAAAGAAAAACCCTCAATGAATCTCTGATAGTAACCAGCAAGTCCAAGAAAACTTTGTATCTCAGGTACATTCTTCGGTGGCTCCCAATCCATGACTACCTTAATCTTGGTCGGGTCCACCTTAATGCCCTCACCGGACACAACATGCCCAAGAAACGCGACCTCATCCAACCAAAACTCGCACTTGCTGAGCTTGGCATAGAGCTGTTCTTCTCTCAACCTCTGCAAAACCTATCTCAAGTGGTCCTCATGTTTGGCCTTACTACTCGAGTAGACCAGAATATCATCAATGAACACTACCATAAACCGGTCCAAGACCTGTTGCATCATACACATGAACACTACCGGTGCATTCATCAGCCCAAACGGAACAACCACAAACTCATAATGACCATACCAAGTGCGGAATGTAGTCTTCGGTATGTCTTGCTTTGCAATCCGAACCTGATGGTAACCAGATCGCAAGTCAATATTCGAGAATACAGATGCACTCAGCAACTGATCGAACAAGTCATCGATCCTAGGCAAAAAATACTTGTTCTTCATAGTCACTTTTTTCAACTATCTATAGTCCACACACATCCGCATACTGCCATCCTTCTTCTTCACAAACAAGACCAGGCACCCCAAGGTGAGATGCTCGGTCAAATGAAACCCTTATCCAACAACTCTTCCAGTTGTTTCTTCAACTCCTGAAGTTCTGTCAGAGCCATTCTGTAGGGCGGTATAGAAATAGGTGCAACTCCCGGTACCAAGTCAACTGTATACTCCACCTCCCGCTCTGGAGGCAACCCAGGTAAGTCATCAGAAAATACATCAGGAAACTCCCGAACAATCGGAATATCCTCCACTCCAGGCACTGGCACTGAAGAATCGGCCACATGAGCTAGAAAAGCATTACAACCCTCTCGGATCATCCTGAAAGCTTGGATGGCCGAGATACAACACGCCGATAGGGCTCTTCGTTCTCCAACGAACACCAATCTTCGCCCCAACAGAGAAGACAGAGAAACTTCCCTGGCCCGGCAATCAACTACCGCCTGATGTCTGGACAACCAATCCATGCCTAAGATAACATCAAACTCTCCCAAGTCCATGACAGCAAGATCAGAAGGAAAACTCTCACTATCATACTCTATCGATACATCTCTACAAACTTGATCTACAACCACTATATCACCCGTGGGTAAACGGACTCTCAGGGGTCTACTAAGGTTATCATCCTCTATGTTATGCGTGGTCATGAATGCACTTGATACAAAAGAGTGTGTTGAGCCTGGATCAACTAAAGCATGTGCATACTGACCGAAAACCATAAATGTACCTGCTATAACCTCTGGAGTATCAGCAGCCTCCTCCCGGGTGATGGCATAAACCCTAGGAGCTACAGCAGACTGAGTCACACCCCCGCGGTTTGAAGCTCCAGAACCCCCACGACCTCGTCCCTGCTGTCCACCACCCCTATTCGGACCAAAAGAAGCAGCACCACTAGCCACAAAACTCTGTACTGTATACTGGGAACCACTACCACGAGTATCCCTAATCCACTTATAACAAGCTGACTTCTGGTGTCCCGACTTATTACAATACCAGCATGTACCCGAAAATCATGCCGAGGAACCCCGTCCCTGAGATCCAGACTGATAGGACCGTCCTCCCAAGGATCTGTCTGGTCCACCTTGATAACTCTACCCTCGGGACTTCTTCGAACCTCGGTAAGAAGAGCCCTGTCCACCAGAATAGTCTGCATTTCCGGCATCAGAGTACTGTCTCTTCGGTCCAGAAGCAGATGACTGCTTCCTCTGCTCGGCTGCCCAAGCCTCCTTCCCGATCAACTGAACTCTCTCAGCATCAAAAGCAGCCTCACAAACAGCCTCCCAAGTCTTGTGCCTTCCACCAGCCACAGCTATCGCTAAGTCAGTGCGTAGGGCACTAACAAACCGCCTACACTTAGCCACCTCATCGGGCACAAACTCCCTGGCGTAAGAAAGAAGGATATTGAACCGGATCCTGAATGCCGATACCTACTCATCTGGCCCCTGCTTCACCTCCAGAGACTGCTTTTTCTGCCCCTCTAAAAAACCAACAGTGAGAAACTCTTTATAGAATTTCTCCTTGAAATCCTCCCACGGCATCTCCACCGGCCTCGGTAAGTTGGCCACAAGTTCCTGCCAATATGTTAATGCATAACCCGTGAACTTGTGTGCCGCAAAACGAGCCCTGTGCTCAGGTGCACAAGTGAACTTCTCCAGAACATTCTCCACCTGGCGGAACCAATCATCGAACTCCTTGGCTTCGCCCTCCTCACCCGAGAATTCCTTGGCCGCTGACTTATCCATATGTTTATATCCGCTCTCCATACCACCTGCCGCAGCAGGTGCTACCAGTTGGGCACCCTGCTGCTGCTGCTGAAACTGTTGGAACTGTTGCCACTGCAAGAAAGAATGATACTGCTGGAACGCTGGATCCACAACAGGTGGTACGGGTGGCACTACATTCTGGTCTCCTCCACCTGCAGCATCATTCCCTGCTGCATTATTGTTCCCCTGGCCAACGGGAACCTGCATCATCGACACATTCTCGGAGACATGAGTAGCGACATCATCCTCAGCATTGTGCTGCCCCTGGTGATCCATATCGACGCCTATATGAATGCAAATGGGTCAAAAACACTTTTAAAGTTATAAATCCGGAAATAGGCTTAAACACAGAAATCACTTTGAAAGCAAGGTTTGGAATAAAGTGTTTTTTCATCCTTGTATTAGACCTCAAAGTTGGAAGTCATCCTTCTATTAATTTTTGACTTGTTTTCATCCCTCTGTTTGTGAATTTTGTCTTATTTACATTCTTGTGTTCGTCTTTTTGGCCTATTTAGAGGGATGAAAACAAGCCAAAACCCATGAACAGAGGGATGAAAACAGACCAAAACTAATACAAGGATGACTTTCAACTTTATGGTCTAACACAAGGATGAAAAAAGGCTTTAATCCAGCAAGGTTTAAAGCACTTTTAAAACCAAGGATCTGAAGCCTACTCCGCTACCAAGCTGAAACGCCCGTACCCCGATTTTACAAATAAAATACTTAAACAAAAAGGAATTTTACCAAAATGCCCCTGAAACCCCGGGACACGAAATCCAACACCAAAACATTATCTGTAAATCTTAATAAACAGAGATTTCATAAAGAACAAGAGTAAACCGGCTTATCAAGCCATAAATCAACCCGGCAAACAGCCAAAACGACATCAAGTATCAAACCCCGGCAACCCGCCGACAATGTAATCAAAAACAAGAATGACATCTCAGCAGATTCCAATGCAGCGGAAGATAAAGATAAAATAAAAAAAAGGAACAGAAAATGATATGCTTGTCGGCTCTATGGATCCAACTGGGAGAGGAAGCAGCTACCTACTGGGATATCCACGTCCGTAGTCCGGAAAGGAAGAGAGAGACAGCACGCTAACTAAGAGTCTGAAAAACAACGGTGGCGATAATGTGAGTCGCCTACTCAGTGAGCAGTATAAATCTAGTTATGTAGGTGTGCAAAGCAAACTCGAAAGGAGTGTAGAGAAACAAGCACAAGTAAGCAAACACACAATAACCAGTACCAACATGCCAACAACATATAAGTAGACAGTATGTTTTACATATATTTATGTGTTAATTATATTATTATATTTATTACTCTGGCCCCCCTACTGTGTGCGTCGAGCTCGGTCCCGTCTCATGAGACAACCAGGGCATAAGCCCAATATAACCAGGCATATAGCCCAAATATAGCCATAGAGAGAGAGAGAGAGAGACAGAGAGAAAGAGGGAGGTAGAAAGGGGGAGGTAGAAGGAGGGAGGTAGAACCGGTCATCACAGACCTATATGCTAAACCGCATATACCATGCTATCCCGCATGCAATCTCGAGGGGTATCACTTCCCGCTCGAACCAACCGGTCATCAGCCCACAGTAGTATATCTTTTATTGTGCATTATTCTTATTCATACTTAAGAGTTCATGTGTGCCAAAAAGTCATGATTTATCAGGGTGGTGTGAATTATCCATTAAATCAACATCCGGGTTTCCAACCCACAACACATCACACAGATCACCCAAAATCATATCACATGTTATATCTCATAACAGTTAAACAAATCATGCTCGTTCAACAACTAGTAATACACAGGCACACAATACAGATCATGGCATGTTAGCAAACAAGGCATGTAACCCAGACAAACTAAACTAACAAGCACATGCAAACAAACATAAAAAGACTTATAAAGTCACCTCAACGACGATTATCCTGTGGAGCTTTCCCCAAGACAGATCCTCCAGCTCCCGAGGTATTACCCGTGCCTGAATACCGGCACACACAATAATTACAAAACATTTACAACCAAACTGTGCATGCATGATAACTAAATACTCAACTGAGTGAAACCTGACCCAAACTACCCGGTTATGCAATTTCAGGGTCTAAGCCCAAAAGGGTATATCTCCTCACCAAAAACTCCAAAAAGATTGGAACCTATGGTTTACCGGGCTTAAGCCCATCTTCAAAACCCGAGCCTAAAGCACATTCCGTATGTTCATAACGAATTCCCGGGCCTAAGGCCCACTTTCTTAAGTCCAGATTAACCAATTATGAAGTTGGGCCTTAAGCCTATATCTTAAAGTCCATAAATCCACTTAAGTCTTATAGGGTTAGATTGTTGGGCCTGGGCCCGGTTTCCCTAAATTCCGTTCTAAGGTCATTCCCGAGCCCAAGTCTATTTCGACATAAGGTTCTACCCATGTCGGTAAATTCTGGCCACACACACACTCACATCCCCGCACACGGTATTCCACTAACTCTCTTTGAATTTAATTGTACATATGCCGATAACATTAATTTATGTACAAACAAACCGAGTCTTAAACCGGAACAAATACCGTTAAATATCCGCGAAGATTTCTGTTCGCCGAAAAGTACCCGAGCCTCGCCGGATTATTCCCGAGCTCGCCGGATTCCGGCAACCTCGCCGGAAATTCTCCCAAAGTCCAAGCAACCACACAAAACCGGAAACACAAATCCTCCTCGTCCCTGAATTTGATTCTGCCTAGAACCGAAGAACAAACCACAACTGGCAGAAACGAGAAATCAACATCCAACGTCAAAACTCCACAACCCATCAACTACAACATCAACGAAAAGGAAGAAGAAGAAAGAACTTACAACCCTTACAGGAACAAAGTTCGCCCGTGCACAAACAACAACCTGCACGGATCCGCCGAACGATACCGACCCCAAGCTCGTCCAGCAACGCAATCCACCGCTCGGAAAAATCAACCACCAAAAAACCACCCCGATTCGTCCCCATCACCATAAACCAAAACAAAACAAGTTGAATTGAGGAAGAGAGCGGCTGCAGAGGTACTTACCAGAATTAAATCTTCACTGCCGGCATCGGTCTGGTCTCAAGCTCACAACCTCACAGCTCGGAGGAATAACCAACCAACAACCTCACGAAGAAGACGAAGACACCACACGCAGGTGACCTCGTTGATCGCGTACAAGCCCGCCCTCGTCTCGGTCCCCTCTGCAACCCGTGGAGGTGGCGGCGGCGACCTGAAGGAAAGGAAGGATGACGGCAGCATGGAGAAAAGGGAGATGAGATGTTGATGATGACGAGAGGGAGGGAGAGAGAGAGAGAGAGAGAGAGAGGCTGCGGCGGGAGGAAGAGAGGAGAGGAGAGGAGAGAAAAGAAGAAAGAAAAATAAGAAGAGGGGAGGGTTAGGGTTTTGACCCGCCTGGCCAAAACGACGTCATTTCGTTTTGGCTAGGCGCGGTCAACCCGCCCTAGCTGGGTCAACTTTTTTTTTTTCCCACACTCCCAAAACGACGTAGTTTAGACTAAAACTACGGTAAACCCCGTTTCACCCCGAAACAAGCTCTCAAACCCGACGAAACTCGAACACCCTATGATACCCATTTAAAATTAACATTTCCAAGGGAAATAATTAATTTTCCGCAACCAAAAACCCGAAAGTACATCGTGGGTAAAATTGGAATAAAAATTCCGAAAATTCCATAAATTAAATAATGAAAATCCGGGGCGTTACATCCTATGAGTTGCTACAAGGGAACAATCCTCCCTTAAGGTGTATGACAACACTTAAAATCACTCAAACAAAAACTCTCTCAAAGAGTGGATATGAGTAACAAGTAAAGCTCTACAAAGAGTGGATATGTGTACATAATCAGAGATGTAAATCCTCTATTTATATGTCTCAAAACATGTATGACCATTGTGGAATCAATCAAAATACCTTTAGAAAAAATAGTGTGGGATGTTGAAAAAGATGTCTGCCCAAAACGACACAACATCGATGTTTAAACTTAGAACATCGATGTTTGGCCAGTAGGTTTGAATTATTGGACCAACGGTCATGAGAACATCGATGTTTACCAAGGGAACATCGATATTTTGCCAGCAAAAATGAATTATTGAGTCCAACGGTCACTAAAACATCGATGTTTGCCGTGGGAACATCGATGTTTTGGAACACTGCCAAAACTTGTTAAAAAATGATCTTCATGAGAACATCGATGTCCGAAGGTGGAACATCGGTGTTTGATGTTGGAACATCGATGTTTGCCATTTGAACATCGATGTTCTGAGGCTCTGCCAAAAGTCTAAAGAAAACCAATTGAAGGAACATCGATGTCTTAAAGTGGAACATCGATGTTTTGATACTGCAAAAGATTTTAAGTGCAACGGTCACAAGAACATCGATGTTTGGGAAGCCAACATCGATGTTCTGAGCTACTGCCTGTTTTTGAAAATTGTTTGAAGGCAGGAACATCGATGTTGGAAACTTGAACATCGATGTTCAATACTCAAAATTCATTTTTGTGTTTGAAAGAATGCTATTTGATGCATGTGTAAAATTGATTTTGTTTTAAGCCAATGTCTTAGAGGAATTGAGTGTTTTACCCTTGTACATTTTGTGTTCCTAACTCTTCTTGCTTGTTACTTCAATTCTTGTGCTCTTTTCTCTTTAGACCTTTGCTCTTTGATTGATTTCTTTTTGCTTCAAGGTTGTCATCAATTGAGTCATGGTTGGTTTGTCAATATCAAAACCCTGAAATGAGACAAGGAGGCATGAGTTCTAACACCAACAACCCAACAATCCCCACCATCAAATCCCTCCACCCATGGAGTAGGTACCCGCCTTCACCTAGATCTACCGGAACCACGGCATGCCCGTCTTGATTACTCCTGTGATGTCAGATTTAACGAAAATATTGATGGGCTGGTGGTTGGATTTTGTCTGCAGGTGGTTGAAATCATGGTGGTTTGGATTTCTTATGTGGGGTGCAAAAAGAGGAGATGACTAGATTGGGGATGGGAATAGGAAGAGAGGAAGGACATAAGGTCGCTGAATTTGTAGTGAATTATGAGAAGAGGGGAGATGATGGGAGAGTGGTGATGGCCGACTTTGTAGATGGTGGTCAACTTTCCAGTGGTGGTGGATATTTTCTTCTTGTTTTATTTTTATCTTATAAACAACGGTTGATAAGAAAATATTCAGAGGAATTAATGAGAAAGATAGGATCATGATTAGGGGGAATTATCTTGATTCGTATCTTTAGTTTCATAAATATCATTTTAAATTTTTTAAGAAAATTATGGAGAGAAAACTGATTTTTATTCACGGTGCTTCTCTGGTATGGTAGAATAATATAATTTTTTTCTAAAATTAATTATAAATAATATTGAATTGGGGGAATTAAATTGCTCCACTCAGGTCTTTTTTAACTCTAATCGAATTGGGCGGTCGAACCGGGAGTAAAATCGGACCAACCAGTCGATATGCAAATTTAAAAATCGGACAACAATATCCAAAATTTTGGGAATTAAAATTATTTGAAAAAGGTGGGGCCCACTTTTTGCGACGTGGCTCTGATAAAAATCTGACACGTGTCGAGTGAACCCGGGCAGACGGCCACGTCATCGCCCGAGCTGCCCGAGGTATATAAAAAGGACAAAATTTTAAACCTGGAGTACATAAAAGAGACACGAAAAGTCCCGGTTATACAAGCAAGACAAACGCTAAACTCCGGGGCCCAAAAAGGTGCTTAACCCTTTCTGTCTTGCTTCCCGCACTGTAGCATATTTTCTTAAAACAACCAACAATCTCCCTCCCCGTCTTCAGTTATTCTAGGGTTTTATCGGGGGGATAGAGATTTATAAGCAGACTCTACAGTAACTCCAAAAACTTCTTAAATGGCATCCTTATTTTATTCGAACCACTAGAAATGGAAGAGACCACAGATTCTAAACCCACAAACTCTCCACCACCACAGCAAGAGCCAGACCTCAAACGTCCCAAAATGTCCACCACCACCACCACCTCCGACGACGAAGACGCCGCCACCACCATCCACGGCGGCGACTCCACCACCACCAACAGGAAGCAAAAATACAAGCGCCGCAAAATCGCAATATTCTTCGCCTACTGCGGGGTGGGATACCAAGGGATGCAGAAGAACCCGGGCGCCAAAACCATCGAAGGCGATCTCGAAGAGGCCCTCTTCCACGCCGGCGCCGTCCCTGAACACGACCGCGGCAACCCTAAGCGCTACGACTGGGCCCGATCGGCCCGCACCGACAAGGGAGTTAGCGCCGTGGGCCAAGTGGTCTCTGGCCGGTTCTACATCGACCCTCCCGGTCTGGTCGAGCGACTGAACGCGAACCTGTCTCCCCAGATTCGGATCTTTGGGTACAAACGGGTGACCGGGTCATATAGCGCGAAGAAGTTCTGTGACCGGAGGAGGTACGTGTATCTGATCCCTGTGTTTGCTCTTGATCCTAGTTCGCATCGCGATAGAGAGAGCGTGTTGGCTAGTTTGGGGTCTGGTGATGAACTTGTTAAATGTGTGGAATGTTCTGAGAGAGGGCGTAAGGTAGTTGGCGCTGTGGGTAATAAGCGCGATTTGAAGTCTGTTGCTTGTCTCACTGGCATTTCGTCGAACGGTTTGGTTGCTTCTGTGAAAAATGAAATTATTGAGGATAATGGCACCAATGGTGCTAATTCTGGTTCCCAAAATGAGGATACTGAAAACCCCCATGTTAATGTCAAGATAAAAGAGGAGAGTGTGGAAAAGGGCTGCGATGATGAGACAAGGGCAGGAGTTTTGATGGAAGATTTGAAGGTTTCTGTCGAGGAAGAAAGAGTTAACGCAGAGGAGGAAGCGGTGAAGAGGAGTAATTTTTGTTATGGAGAGAAGGAGAAGGAGAGGTTCAATAGAATACTGAGTTACTATGTGGGCAGTCACAACTTCCATAATTTTACTACCCGAACCAATGCCGAGGACCCTGCTGCTCGGCGGTACATTGTTTCGTTTGATGCTAACGTCGTGGTTACTGTGGAAGGCATTGAGTTTGTCAAGTGTGAGGTTGTTGGACAGAGCTTCATGCTTCATCAGATACGCAAGATGATGGGGGTTGCTGTGGCGATAATGAGGAACTGTGCACCCGAGTTATTGATACAAACTGCCCTGCAAAAGTAAGGACTTCTCTTCTACCCTTGCAGTACTCAATTGTGCTGCATTTTGTTATAAAGGTCAAGTTTCTCTCTTAACTGTTTGATATTTAAACTTAATAGGGATGTCAACATTAATGTGCCTACTGCTCCTGAGGTTGGATTGTATTTGGATGAGTGCTTTTTCACATCATATAACCGGAAATGGAAAGATACCCATGAAGAGCTCTCTATGAAAGATTATGAAGCAGAGGCAGAAGAATTCAAAATGAAGCACATATATTCTCACATTGCATCTACTGAGCACAAGGAAGGATCGGTGGGACTCTGGTTGCATTCGTTAAACAATAGAAACTACCCCGATCTTCGTATTGGTAACAGTGGAGACAAGGACGGTAAGGAAAGCAAAGGGGCAGAAAAAATAGCTGATGACAACAACAGTAAGGACAACAAAGAGGCGGAAAACATAGCCTGATGACAACGACAGTAAGGAAAACAAACAAAGAGGCGGAGAACATAGCTGCTGAATAGGTGTACGATTACACATATTTGATACTTATATTCTGCTATCTACAAACTGATTAGTGTTTTGTAGTGATTAGTTTTACTCTCTATTTCTTTCTTATAATTGAATCCTCCTAGTTCCTTTAATTAAATTAAAGTCATGTTGATTTACCATAGTCACCATGAATTTTGTGGTACATGGGCTTCCATTTATTTTTCTCAATTGCTAAACAAAAGACATTTGGGTTTGATCACGAAGGAGTGGTACCAAACTGTGTCTGTGTTGATCTAGCCCATTGCATCTAACATGTTTTGTTTCTCTCCGATTCCGCTAGTAACTTAAAAGCCATGAAATTTGTCGAAATCCTTCTCATTCTATACATTTAGCCACCTACCACGGGGTCCAACCAAAGCAAAATCTTCAGCGAATTCAGACAGTATACTTCAAGCTGTTCTGCAGATATGTTATAAAAGAATCAGTAGTAGCGACGACATCACACTTTGGCTTCGGTTTCCGCCGGGGTTATGAGATGGCGTCACCTTCGCTCCATAGTTGACAATATGAAACTGAATCCTGGCCGTACACGTCATTACTGCCCATCTATTACCATAATTCCCTACTACTACTACACAAATATATCATTTCATTTTTGCTCCCTTTCCTCCCCTCTCAAAGTAACTATGGCCGTTGACTGGGCGGACCTCCCTCCGGAGCTACTTCATTCAATCTCCCAACGCCTCCCAGTCTATTCCGATTACCTCCGATTCCGCGCCGTCTGCCGCGCGTGGCGATCCTCAACCCCCAGGACCCCACACCACCTCCCTGCTCAACTCCCATGGCTCCTCCTCCCTAAATCCCGGCGCAACCAGTCGCGCCGCGCCTTCTTCGACCTCTCCGCCCGAAGTTACAACCTCTTCCACCTCCCGGAGATCGCCCACAACAGCCGCCACTGCGGCTCCTCCCACGGCTGGCTCGTGATCCTCGACGACTCCCCCTCCGTCCTCCTCCTAAACCCCCTCACCCGAGCCAAGGTCTACTTGCCGCCGCTATCCGCCTTCCCCGTCGTTGTCAGTTTCAACTACTCCGATCTCGGCCGAGAGTACGTGTTCTACAACGAATCCGGAAACCTCTGCACCCGTAGCCTGCGGCAGATGAGGGATTTGTTCATCAAGAAAGTGGTTTTATCTTCCAGTCCGTTACACGACAGTTACGCGGCGGTTGCTATCCTTAACCAAACAGGTGATTTAGTTTACTGTAAAAATGGTGACGCGTCGTGGAAATTGATCGAACAGGCTCGTTATTTTTGTGAGGATGTTGTGTACATAAATGGGTTGTTTTATGCCGTTAATAAGACCGGCCAAATTGCTGCGTGTGATGTTAGTGGTGATTCCCCTATGGTGTCTTTTATCAAAACACCAGCTCAGATTGGTGGGGATATGCAGTATCTGGTTGGTGGGTCTGGGGATGAATTGCTGTTAGTAACTAGATATTTGGATATTGTAGTTGAACATGGAAATCTGTTCTATTCATTCGAAAATCTTATGCAGCCGCTGTATAGGACTACCTGGTTTGCGGTTTTCAGGCTAGAATTCGGTGGTGGACCAAGATGGGAGAAGATGAGTAGCCTGGGTGGGCGGGTGTTGTTCATTGGGGAGAATTCTTCTTTGTCCTTGTCTGTTTCGGGGCTTACTAATTGTTCGGGTGACTGTGTGTATTATACTGACGATTACTCGGAGACTAATTATGATGGCCATAGTGGAGAACATGATGTGGGAATCTTCAAGCTGTGGGATGGAAGCATTGACCCTTTGCCCTGCTATCCGCTGAATTCCCACTGTCACTTACAATGGCCTCCCCCCGTTTGGGTTTCACCCAACCCCTGCTGATTTGCATCCAACATGTGAGTAAGATTATTTATCTTTGTGTTCCTTTTTATCTCTCTGTATGCAAAGGTATGATAGCGATTGATTTTCTGTCTGTAATGCTTGTTGTGTCATCATAATTGTGGCCTCAATTTCGTGTATCAAGCCGCTTTGAAACTTGTATTATACATATGAAAACACTATGAATTATCAGCTAGTCCATGTTACTTTTCTTATGATCTTACATTTGTGGACTATGATTCCTTAATTGCCTTTGGGCAAATGGCTGAATGGTTTTGATGGATAAGTTTTTGGTAGTAAGATTGAGGAATGTACACTAAAATCAGAAGAAGAAGAAGAGCATTAGCTGTGAGAAAGAACTTCACACCATATAATTATCAATGCAAGTATTTGATCTGTAAGACTGGACAGTTGTTGACAATAGTGATTGAATTCTGCGTATATGGACACTTTTTCTGATCCAACATTTGAGTGCAAATGTTTCCCATGTCTAGATGCATGTAAAGACATCTGAATGATTTTTCTTTCTGTTCGTAGGTATTGTATGTATTCCATACGATATATAATGATAACACTTGGCATGGTTACATCTTGAAGGTTGTTAATCGTGAACGATTGGATGGTTAAATATAGCATATTGCATGAGTTAGTACTATGGAAGAAAGGTATTAGGCTATTGGCCACGGGAAAACAGAACTTCAATGCAGATTGCCAAGCAGTTATTGATGCAATCGTTTGATGTTTGAGACTAGCTAGCAGTGCCTTTATTTAAATATGGATGATGTATTATTTTCTTATTCAAGTTTGAGCTCATCAACATTGTAAAAACACAAAATCAATTTTATAATGTAGTTGATAATTTGCCACGTACAGGTAGTGGCTGTACTTTCTAACAAGAGGGTTTGGCATACAAATTTCGATGGCAAACTTGCATTTTCGGACATGTTTGTAGAGAAAGTACTGACTGCTATTCATCGGGTGATTCGTCATTTTTCTTTTTTTTTTTTCCGGTTACTCTTAGGTTTCTTCCATTGCATCTGTAATTTGATGTGGTTTAGTGCATTCTAACTTGAAATGTTTGGAATTCCTTGGTATTGATGGCTGCTTATTTGTGAATTTCATGATATTAATTACATTATTTTATGTGTATAAATGGTGGCTTATGGCCTCTGCAACGGGGAGCCCTTGCGATCACAATACGCTCCCTCTGCTGCCTGCCCGAGCTCTCCACTTTCGGCGAGGGGTGAAAGAAAGCCAGGGATGATGGTTTATGACCCAAAACGTGAACATATCCCAAAGAATCAATGGACTACATCAAAATATATAAATGGATCGAGACCGGGTTAAATACATGTTATCTACCTCAACTTTGTTTTAAAAACAAATTGGCACCCGAACTAAAAAAACCCGTATCAGTGTTGTCAAACCCGGACCGGCCCGGACGGTCGAACCCTGTTAACCATCACCCGGCTGGGTCTCTGAGTTAATAATTCCTTTGTTATTTTCCGGTTGAACCGCAGTTTGTCCAGTTTTTACCCGAAAAAACCGCAACCCGAAGGCCTGATCGGTTCAACCCCCGGTCTGGGTTTAATAACACTGATCTGAACTTTATTATTTCAACATTTTAATAACACGAGTTGAACCAACATCAGGTCCAACTGGTTTTTTAATGGAAGGTGGTTATCGTGACACGTGGATTCATCCAAAGCCATTCAAAACATTTTCTAACTAAAAAGAAAACAAAAAAACTCTTCATCTCTCCCAAAAAAAAAACTCTCCCCACTGCACAAGCCGCCTCCCTTACCTACCATACCAACCTCCACCTCTTCCTCTTCAGCCTCCACCTCCCTCTCCTTATCCCCCACCACCTCCTTCTGTCTCTCCTCCACCCCTCTCCTATTGTTGCCTCTCTCTTTTTTACTAACAATAGGCTTGCGATGATTTCGTGGTGGTGGTTGGTTTTTGTGATGCAAGCTGTGTTTTGGATTTGTTAATAGGTATTATGAGTTTTGGTCGTGGTTTTTCTAAGAGGACCTGTTAAGGTGATAGTACCTGAAATTGGTTCAACCTAAGGTATTAAAATGTTGAAATAATAAAGTTCAGGTGGTAAAATTGTTAGTCCAAAGTGGCTTGGGGTGGTGTGAATTAGACTTTTTCTGATTTAAACACGATTTGATGTCTCTATTCCCAAAGTGTGCTATATATCTGAGAATTGTGGTTAGTGACTCTAATGATCAAACAGATTATCATACTAAGAGGAAAAGTTAGAGAGATTTGAACTCACGATTTATAGTGGTTCGACACACAAGACTACCTCCATTATTCAAGGATTCCCCCTTGAGATTTCTAATTCACACTAAGATGGCTTTTCACGGATTCAACCAAAAATCCTTAATACAAGTTTTTCTTAGGCTAAACTTAAACCCCAAACACTATCCACAAAGCTCACCCAAGCTTTGCTTACAATCACTCAGAATAAAAAATACTAAGCTAAAGATGTCACTCAGCACAATCACTTTGCTTCTTAGAAGATTTCCTTACAAGGTATGCGCACAAAGAAAAGCTTTTCTCACTCTTTAGCTTGACTTAAGAACTGCAAGGTGCAACTAATTTTTTATTTGAATTCAGAATCTCTGTATAGCAGCTCTGAGTCTTTTCATGAATCAGTCTTCCTTTTTATAGAGGCAAGGTGGATGATGTCTTTTCAAATTTGATCCATTGCACCTCACTTTCCAGCCAGCTGGTTTCTCTTGAAAGGCGCCAGATTGTCAACGTTCAGCTCATCAGTAGTCGCTTTCATGGTCTGGCCCGAGACACCCCATTCAACAGCCTGCTCACGTTTTAGCATAGTCCTAGGTTGGACCCAAGATTTGAATCCTTCTGACTTTTGATCCGTTTAAGGTACTTTTTATCATTAGTTCAGAGTCTAGAAATGTAGAGTTCTAGGTTGTTTGACTAATAACCATAAGGATCAAACAATCAAAATTGGCATGGAGGCTTTTTTATGAAAGCGACCTCACATGTCCACTAACACATTTTTCAATTGTACTTGCTCCATCTTCCAAGGATTTGATCACGGGTTCAAACATCTTATAGGTAAGCTAAAAGACCATGTTGGACACAAAGCATAATACTCATAGATTTGTCATAGTCAAAACATAGTTGAAGGGATTAATTGTTAAACTAATCAACATTCATTACTACATATAATAATGCAATAACTTTACTTAATTATCTCTAATCAATCAGTTAATCATCATCAGATTTGTATTCTCCCCTTTTTATGATGACAAATCTTAATCAGATGTGGATCTCGTAAGGCTCCCCTTCAACAATGCTCCCCTTGGATAAGTTAATTTTCCAATTGTTTATACTTTAAGGAGTTAGAGAATAAGGTTAAAAGAAATCAAGAACGCATATTTTGGAAGCCACATTATGTTAAAAACTAATAAGCATAAAAACAAACATGTTGAAATACAGATCCACAAGTTGCCGCAAAGTCTGCCCTTTTTGGCATCACAAAAAACATAAGGATGGTGGAGCAGTGACAAAAGACAACAAATAGTACCAACAAGGACCAAACAACAACAACAGTTCAACATATTGGCATTGAAGATGCCAAAATTGACAACAAAGTAAAGAACTAACAACACAGAAATAAAACATGCATGACCCTAAGTGAGCATCAGATTTAGATGGCTATGAAGGAAAGTCAGACACTAGCAGATTTCTAGCTAGATGAGGAATCAGAGGACTCAGCATTATCAATGGACCCACCAAACTCAGTAATCAATAAATCCAGTTGCGCTTTATCCATTTCCATGAGCTTGCTCATCATGCTCTTAAGATCAAGCAACTCCTCTTTCACATCCTTCATCTCTTCAGTGAGAGCCTCAATGCGAGCATCCTTTGAAGTGCTAGGCTGGGTGACATAGAAGACACCGACCTTATTCCTCTTAATCTTCAACTTTGTCAGCGTTCCTGTGCAAATTGTATCACCAAGAATGGGACGATGCAAATTTGTTGGAATCACCTCAAAGTGTTGAGCAATTAAGTTAATTAGATTCCCATAAGGACACGCAAAGGTATGCAAAAGGAGATTGAAGATAGTGAAGCTGTAATCCACTGGACTATTTGTCAACAGACACCTCAAGGGCCACATGTCATAGGTCTTAAGCAGAGTTTGATGTTCATGTTTTTCTCTGTTCAGACACACTTGGAGTGTTTGGGATAGTAACAAGATTACCAGATGCGGTATTATAGTACCTGGCAGACACTTTTTCAATTTCAGCAACTTCCTGATCAATTTGGCGTCCACGAAGGCTGGCTTACTAGAGATAGAGCTATGAATGCCAATTGTATGTCGATTATCATCATGCTTGGGTATCATGTTTAAGTGAAAATCTTGGACAAGACATTCATAAGCTTATACTTGAATAGTGGCAAGCATGGTGAGTTGAGCGCGTTCCAGAATTTCCTCTAACCCCGACCTAGACAAATCATGAAAGAGGACAGTATAGGGTTTTAAGAACTTAAAGTAGCGTCCAACTATTCTCGTTGCATCCTTAACATCCTCAACCACTTCCTCTGCTCTTTTCCTAGATCTAGACACCTTCCTAGCTTTGCTTATGTGCCGAATAGAGGCTTCTGCTGTGTCCGGTTCCTTATCCTCAGTAGGATTATCTTCCTCTGGATCACCTTCTATAATTGGTATAGTCTATCCAGAAGCACCCTCAAGAGTGATGTATGGGATAAAGTCATCATCATCATCTTCCTCCTCATCTGATTCAGGAACCTCATAAACCACTTTTTCTTTCCCCTTTCGAGATTGAGGACCTCTCAACCTTTGTGCATTGGTGCTTTCACAGAGTGTCCATTTTGGCATTGCAGATGCCATATGTTTTTCAGGTCTAGAGGTAGGCTTCTTTTGTGGAACAGAGGCAGTTTTAGCTCTCTTGGATGGGTATTTTTGGGCAAGAGGGATTTCATCATCAGATACTATTTTTTCAGAAGAGTGTTTTGGATCTTCAACTTGTTTTTTAAGTGTTGGATTGTTGGGGACTTCAAAGAGGTTTGGAGTGGTTTGAGAAGGTTGTAGGGTAGTCTGTTGAGGCTCAACAGATTAGTTTTGTTTTTCCAGCTCCAATTCAGACATGAAGTGATCAATGAGGGCTTTTCTTTTCTTGGCTAAAAAGGCAGTTTTCTCTGCAGGGTCCGTTATGTGTGGTGGGACTCGGTACTAGAGCATGAACTGGTCTGCTGTGGCAGAGATATTTTCTAAGAATTCTGCTGCTTCTTGATCAGTGATCTGCTCGAGTGGATTCTATGGAGGAGAGGCCATGCTTCTTCTCCGGGAAAGGAAGTTCACGACCCGGAGTGCCGTATCTGAATTACCTCCTCCTGCCAAATGAATACACAGTAGAGAATTTCTTCTACTACACCGGATTTCATATGTGTTGATTCGAATTCATCTTATTCAGAAATAGTCAAAAGTCGGCTCATTCATCTCTTGATATTGATTCTTAGAGGCCTCTTGAATAGTGTTGGGTTGAATATTGATATTTTCGCAACTAACATAATAAATTTAAAAAGAAGCGTAGATCCAGAGATTCCTGAATAGGTCAACCTTTCAAACTGTTGCCGAATCCATGGGCAGGCAAGAGACAACCTGGCGAACTGAAACATCTTTTTTTTTTTTTTCTGCCGGGCCACACTCTTGACCCCCAATCGAGCTACGAGCACGAATAGGTAGGCTTTTGAAGATGGATGTTTGTGTTTCTTTGGTGGTATAGGTAGGGTGCTCGAAGGTTTTGTTGAGGGGGTTGATGGAGGGGGTTTAGAATGTCTAGTAACCCGAGTAGTGGATGTTTTTGAGGTTTCTTGGGCTGGAGAAGGGGGAATATATGTTATATTGGTAGGAGTTTTGGAAGATAACTTGGTTCTTCCCATATCTGGTAACTAACAAATTTAATTTGGAGAGTGAATGTGGGAGTAATAGCGAGAATGTAGGTGTGGAATGTGGGTTATATAAGTTTAAGTAGTGGTGTTTGGTTTCTTTGTAAGTCTAACGGTTAATAGGGGATTTTGTTGCAGCAATAACACTCAACCTAAAAGACCACTAGGTAACGGTTATCTTGCAGACAATTTAGCTCACCGTCCGAGAGCCACTGTAGCTACTTTTTCTCCAACTTGCATATATGTCAGACCCATGTCCATCACATCAGTAATTTAAAAATTCTAGGCGTCTGCTCTTTACTAGGTTGAGTACTGTGTTGAAGATGCCAAATCGTCCAAATTCTCGTTTTGACCTAAAATCCACATCATGTTGACTTCTATCTCATCTTCATGCCTCATCATAGCTCAGTGTTTCTAAGGTGATGTGTGTGAATTTCGAATCCATGTTTGGCACATATATGTACAGAGAAAAGCGTACCTAAAGGCCCACGAATTAAGGGGCATTGCACATACCAAATTCTAGCCGAAATTTTTGCAAATTGCTCTTCCTTCAAGGGCTTTATAAATATGTCTGCAAGCTGCTTCTCGGTTGTGACAAAATCAAGTGTTATATATTTCTTAAGCACATGATCTCTAATAAAGTGATGCCTTATTTCTATGTGTTTTTTTTTGAATGTTGGATAAGGTTCTTTTTTAGGTTTATGGCACTAGAACTATCACACAAAATAGGCACGGTTTGAAAATTTAGGCCAAAGTGTAGAAGTGTTTGTTTCATCCACAATCGTTGTGCACAACATGATCCTGCAGCTACATATTCGGCTTCAGTAGTAGATGTAGCAACCGAATTTTGTTTCTTACTAGACCAAGATACTAGAGTTTGTCCTAAAAATTGAAATGTTCAACTACTACTTTTTCTATCAAGTATACATCCAGCAAAATCCGCATTAGAATATCCAACTAAATTAAAAGAGTCAACCTTGGGGTATCAAAGACCTAATGAGGATATTTCATTTAAGTACTTAAAAATTCGTTTAATAGCCCTCAAATGTGATTCTTTTGGACATGCTTGAAAACGAGCACACAAGCAGACACTGAACATAATATCAGGTCTAGAAGCAGTAAGAAAGAGGAGACTTCGAATCATACCTCTATATTTCTTATTGTCCACATCTTTTCCAGATTCATCTTTATCAAGCTTTGCTGTAGTGCTCACAGGGGTTGGACTGACTTTGGCGTCTGTCATGCCAAACCGTTTAAGAAGCTCTTTTGTATACCTGGTTTGACCAATGAAGAAGCCATCATGATATTGTTTGATTTAGAAACCAAGAAAGAAGTTCAGTTCCCCCATCATGTCCATCTCAAATTCACTGTGCATTAGTTTTTCAAACTCTTGACATAAAACATCATTAGTA
>JAKUCV010003890.1:188545-205539 GCA_028386065.3 Turnera subulata | reverse complement strand
TGTACTTACTTTTTTATTTTATTACTAATCGTAAGTAGTATTTTTACCTCTCTGTCGAATATTAATTATAAAAAATATTACAATATTATTAAATAAATTACAAGATTCATGTTTTTTTTTGTTCATCGAGTTTCTTTCGTTTCTGTTTGATGACCATCTTTTTAGAGTGAAGTTAATATAGGAAGCCGGCTCCCTATTTGAATTCTCGCCTCAACTCACACTCCCACCACCGAATTCCGTCCTCCCCTTCCTCCGTTCATGGGCGAGCTTTCATCACACTGTACTTGCTCAACTTAGGCAACGGGAGGAGCGCATGCCCGGCGTTCACTCACTCTCTCCTCTCTACCTGAGAAGGAGGCGGCGGCGGCTCGGCAGCAGAGCGCTTCGCTAACACAGGAACGGTACCTGATTGAGTCTCTCCTCTGTGGTCCTCCTTAGATGATGTTTCTATTAGTTTCTGGAAGAGGTTTTCTACTCAAGTATTGACAAAATGACAGCCCTCTCTTTTTTATGCTTAACTGGAGGAGATTTAGTGTTTGCCTAAGCTTCAATTTTTTTTTTTTTTTTCACTTCTCGATTGCCTTTGAGTGGTTGGAGTTTACTGGTATTGAAAAGATTTGGCCTTGGGTTTGGTCGTTGGTGGGTAAGTGAGTTGCAGTTAGCTTGAATTGAGTTTTGCCGAGAAAATGGGTGTAATCGCAGACCATGAGCTCTGTCGTCTGTTTGGTACCACCAGTTTTATTCCTAAGTTCAGCTTTACGTCTTCACTTTCCAGAAAATTTTGTGCTGGTGCTTTTGATGGTGATAAGAATGATAGCAGCGGCTTTTGCCATCTTGAGGAGCCCCTCACCAGTACTTGCTCCGCTGCTTCAGATCTCGACTCTTATGAGAATGAGAACCCCGACCAGGAGCATTTCTCACTCAGGCAGAAGTTCTTGGAGAAAGCCAGGCTTGATGCTGCCAGAGTTGTCGATGTTCTTCGAAAAGACGGCCCTGGATTCGATTCCAAAAAGGCTCTGAGTGAGTTGCACATAAGGCTTTCTGGACTGCTTGTTAGGGAAGTTCTCACGGATATTTTGAGGAAGGTGGATCATGAGAATAAGACCAGGTGTTCCAAACTTGGTTATAAGTTCTTTGTGTGGTCTGCGCAGCAGCAAAACTTCAGGCACACTGCCAATGCGTATCATTTGATAATGAAGATATTTGCTGAATGTGAGGAATTCAAGGCCATGTGGAGATTAGTTGATGAAATGATCGAGAATGGGTTCCCAACTACTGCACGGACATTCAACATACTGATCTGTACTTGTGGTGAGGCAGGTCTGGCTAAGAAGGTTGTGGAGAGGTTCATTAAGTCGAAAACCTTCAATTATAGACCATTCAAACACTCGTACAATGCAATCCTACAGGGACTTCTTGCTGTCCGTCAGTACAAACTGATTGAGTGGGTATATCAGCAGATGCTAGTCGAGGAACATTCCCCTGACATTCTCACTTACAATGTCGTAATGTGCGCTAAATATAGGTTGGGGAAGTTGGATCAGTTTTATAGGTTGCTTGATGAAATGGGCAGGAGTGGATTTTCTCCAGATTTTCATACCTACAACCTCCTTCTCCATGTCCTTGGGAAAGGGGACAAACCGCTTGCTGCACTTAATCTCTTGAATCATATGAGAGAAGTTGGTATTGACCCGAATGTTCTCCATTTCACTACATTAATTGATGGGTTGAGTCGGGCCGGAAATTTAGAGGCCTGCAAGTATTTCTTCGACGAAATGATTAAAAATGGATGTGTTGCAGACGTTGTTTGTTACACCACAATGATCACAGGATATATATCGGCAGGGGAGCTTGAAAAGGCTGAGGCAATGTTCGAAGAGATGACCAACAAAGGCCAGTTACCAAATGTGTTCACCTACAATTCTATGATTCGTGGATTTTGTATGGCGGGGAAGTTTGAGGAGGCATGCTCCTTGCTCAAAGAAATGGAATCTAGGGGATGTAATCCCAATTTTGTGGTATACAGTACTTTAGTGAGCAATTTGCGGAATGCTGGAAAACTTGCTGAGGCGCATGAAGTGATAAGACAGATGGTGGAGAAGGGGCAATATCTCCATATGGTCTCAAAGGTCAAGGGATACAGGAGATGCTGAAGCGTTTGTTGCATACTTTGGATAATTCAGTTCTAACTTTGACAGTAGTCGCTCAGGTGATGCCAATACCTGCTGTCAGGGATGTCTGTCATGGAAATTGATTGGTAAAGCATGCATAGATTATCCCTCTGTAATACTTTCTCATGTTTTGTGGTTGAATAGAAAGACAATTTTTTCCATTATGTAACCTTTAGGAGACCCAAATGGAGCTTACAAAGTGATATGTTTCATTAATCATTTACCTGTTAATGCTCTCGTGCTTTGGAGATAGGAAACTTCAGAGTTGTTAACTCCCCTTGGGCAATGATTTTTTTATTTGTACTTTTTGTATAATGACTCTAGAAACAGATGTAATAACTTGATATATTGTTTATGTCACCTTCAGTCATTGTTATATGTTTGTTCATTCTTTGCCATTTGATTACTTCAATTCTCCTTGACACTCCACGGTTTAATTGCTGACATGCTCAATCATCTTTCGATCACATTTAAATGGTATCTGCTTATCAGTTTTAGTTTGATTTATGAGCTTTGGAGTTCAGATTTCAGGACTCATGTCTTTCCCCATTTCAATGAGATTATCAATGGAGGGATGGTGAAACACTGTTGGGCGTTTGCTGAAGATTACAAGCTGTAAGTAGCGCAAATTTGGCGTTGTATAATTGTTTTGCGGCTGCTGCTGCTTTCAAGCAGTCCAATTGTTCTTTCATTGAATGGTTCGTGAAGGGATGAGAGGTTGCAAACAAGGAAGGAAGGATGAAAGGGCAACAGGTTTAGTTGATCTGAATTGACATATGCATTTTAGTATATAATAATTTAATCAATACATGATCTATGTAGTGATTATAGCACTATTACTGGAGGAATGCTGTCATTCCCCTGAACACTTGTCATGTGTGATGTAGAGCTGTTGCATGCAGTTATTTATTGAATTGAGACAAGAAACTTATGAGATTAAAGTTACAGATGGCCTTTATGATAGGACTTTGAAAGTAATTGCAGAATTATTGCCTCACAAAGGTACAAATGGAATGGAAGGAAAACTGAAGACCTTGGAAGCTGGAAGATTTTGCTAAGGAGCATAAAAACGCATTCCATGGCTCTAAATTTGGGTGCTCCATCTTCTTCTAACACCACGCCAATTCCAAATACAGGCACTTTTTGAAGCGCTACTTCTCTTCTTTTTCTTTCTCTTAGGACCATTGACTCGGTCCAAAGGCACAGAGAATGGAGTTACATATCAATACTCTCTCTTTTCAGGTTGGTTAGTGTTCCAGTCTTACACATGTTTTTATTATGATTAGTTAGTTATACACTGCACAAATCATTATCTGCTGATTTTGTTGGCGCACAATCTAATCACACATTTGAAATTTAACTTGTGTTACGACAAACAGAATGCTGGCTGCTGTGTAATGGCTACATTTCACAGTTTCATACAGATGGTGCATGTTTTTCTAGTCCATTTTATTCTTGAAAAACAATAGTATTGCATATCTCAACCCAAAAGCCATAGTGGTCGATGGGGGTAAGACCATGCTTCTGAGTCGAAAATCGTAAGATTTGGTGAAACATTTAGAGCTTCTTGGTGTTTGTCGAAGACTAAAAAGTCTGTTTTCTTAGGTTGGACAGAAGAAAAATATGTAGTTGAAAACAGGGGTGTTTTGATATGCGTCTTACTTTGGAGAAATTCATTTGAAGAGGGCGATTGGAAGAACACTGACTGGGATTTTATTTACAAGTATCTCCTTGTTTCTGAAATTTGCCAGCGATCAATCTTTATAATATTTACTTTGTCAATCCATTATAACGAATTCTTCTCTGAACTAATTTGATTAGATTTAGGGTCTTATTAATGTTTCTGGGTTGGAGGATCATTCTCCTCTATGCAAGCAACAGCTGGAGCCGTTGGAACAACTTGTGTTCTAGCTCGAATGTATGAGAATTCAATTTCCACGTCATTTGCAAGTGCTCATATTTACCACACTAGGCGGTGTGTTGGTTCCAAAATCCGTATATAATTAATGCCAAGAGTTGCGAATTTCATGATCAGGTCATCTGAGTGATGGTGGTTCCTGCATCTTTACTTGCTTCACTGTAAGTGACCAGGTAGCTCAATTAATTGGGGATGTGGGAGATGTTCTTATCATTGGGCACAAACTTGAGGAAGGTTAGTCCTAAAGTTTTTGACTGGAGGTAGAGAAAGGAACATAAGAAGACAGGCCTCCTTGGATGTGTAGTATCTCAGAGAAATGACGGCTCTCCTAGTCCTTGCCCCTATACTGGAGCAATTTAACTCCAGCTTTTCCATCGTTCACGTTCATTTAGCCTGCTATAGAGAATCTAACTGATAATAATATCCAAGTCTACACCCAAATTTATGGCCTGTGACGCTGAATGATAGGATATATGAGTTTATTAAAACAAACTTGTTGAAAGCATCCAGGATACGTAACATTGCTGCTTCTAGAGCTCCTTTGCCCGAGTCGAATCTGGAAATAACCAGTAAAGTAAGTATTTATGGACAATTAAAATTAAGCTTACTTAAAAAAAGAAAGTATTAATATAGCTTAGCCCAATCCATGAGGAAGGACCCCCTAGAAGAGTAGGCCCAAAGAGAATGTGAAAGAACCCAGCCCGTCATATGGAATAACCTAGAAGAACACCTGGCACTTGACAACTGTCCACGAGGGTACAAGTACGGAACCTTACAGCTGTCCACGTGGGTATGAACGTGGGAACCCTGAACTGTCCAGCACCGTTAGATCAAGCAGATAAGGGTAAAGGATAGCCATCCGATTTAGGGCATCATACTCATATAGTATATATAGAATAGGCAGGGGAAAACAAGGAAGCCGATTCATTGTAACCTAGACATAAAAATTACTTTTCTTCTCCCTTGTACTCTCCTCCCTTGTACTCTCCTCCTCCCTCTTGGAACCCTAAGAGCTTCCTTAATAAAAATCCAATCTTTTATCAATTCTGAGCTTTCTTTGTTGATTTCCAAGTATACAAATTTCTTGGTTATATCAAGTGGCGCCGTTTGTGGGAATCAAATGAAAAGCTAAGCTCAATGATCCATCAAAAGATCATTCCATCCATATCCATCAAGTCTTCATCCAAAGATGAGCAAACCGAGCTCTGGGAACACTGGGTCCGTCAAGGTCCAGGCCAGATCCAACAAGATCCGAGTTAGATCTAACAAGATCTAACTTGGAGGGGAGGAGAACGAAACCAGATCTAGCCATTGGCAGCCGAGCAGTGGCCGAAAAGTGTGGAAACAGGGTTGAATCAAGTAACAACCACCATATCTCAGCATCCTTGCCACTAGAGAGGGGGGAAGAAGCTCATTCCGTTGAGATCCAGATCAAATCTACGTAGATTCGATTAGATCCGAGCTAGATCTGCCCAAATCTGGTTAGATCTATGCTGTCCTAACTAGATCCAGGTGATGGGAGTAAGATCCAACCAGATTCGAGGCTCACCCAACGAGAACCAACCTAGATCCCTCGAGATCTAAGGAGTCACAACTGTGGACGTCATTATCCATGCTCCATTCACTGTCTCTGGTCGTTGGAAGAGCAAAATAACCCTGTGTTTTGGTGATGGGAACCTCCAGTGCATGAGATGGACACTACAAAGGGAGCTACCCGTGAAAAAGGAGTAAAAAAGGAGATGGCATGCAGATCAAGCCGGAAGTTGTCTGAACCCACACTGGTCCAGCTGCCCATCACCTTCCAAGGCCTATGGGCCCAAAACATATCCTTTTATTTGTGTTGAAAGTATAAATGGGTGCAGAAAGTACACCCATAAGACACTTTGGATCAAAGTCGACGGGAACCTATGTGAGAGCTACAGGAATCCTCATTAGAGCGGAACAATAGGGTCCGTTAAACCCTGAAGGACAAAGGCCAAAAGCTAAGGCTCAAGCCTAAAGAACAAGGAGACGGGACCCTTGAGATTCATCCTCAGTAGGGTCTTCCTCCAAAAAGAAAATGTAAAGGGGTGTAGAACACACACCCAAAAGCAAGCAGAGTCCCGATCCCTGAGGGATCAGTGGTCCGGTAATACTTCCTCAACTTTCCGCCAAAAGGAACCTCAAGGGTACCTCCATAAAGGCAAGAACAGCTGCCAACACTTAAATCGATCAAGAGAGGTTCCTCACTTGGAAAAAGTGAAAGGAAGAAATTTGGGAGTGAGATTCCATAAGATGCATACGACCCCTTAAGAGCCATAAAGCGCTAAGGCTCTAAGAAGCTTCACAAATCGCAAAGGCCTGAAGAGTGCCAACGCAAAAAGGCCTAAAGAGTACCGTGCAAAAGGTCCAAGGGTGCCAAAGCATACTTTAGTGGTCTTGATCTCAAGTGAATCTATAAGCTTTCCCTAAGTAAGGAAAGCTCCCTTGAACATTTAAAGACAAAAAATAAGAACCCCAAGAGAAGGGCGCAAAAGGGACCGTGAGAGTTCCAGAGTTCCGATACCTGGTTCAGCTGAGAGGGGAGTTGCCACCACATAAGGGTACAATGCTGTCACATAGGCGTGAATTTCACCGCCACCTAAATCTTCCACTGTATACGGCATGGAGAGCCGCCAACCTGATGGCAGACAGGGGGCTGAACCCTGAATAATGCCACGAACCAACTAAAGACCTGCAGGAGGCAGGATCCCTGAAGTGGATGGGAACCTGAAGGCAGACAGGGGGCTGAACCCTGAATAATGCCACGAACCAACTAAAGACCTGCAGGAGGCAGGATCACTGGAGTGGATGGGAACCTGAAGGTAGATAGGGGGCAAAACCCTGTCAGGAACCAACCGAAGCCAAAATGAAGAAGAGTGGAACACGAGCTGCACTCTTTTTTTCTTCATCAAGTTTTTATCCCACTGGATTTTTCTTGATAAGGTTTTTAATGAGGCAGTCCTCTTAAAAGCGTGTTCCACTAACTGGATGATGTCTGTGTCATTGAGCCAAATGCCAGACCTCGTTAGAAGCTCGGCCATTTGGGGGGCTCTTGATATAGCCTAGCCCAATCCATGAGGAAGGGGCCCCTAGAAGAGTAGGCCCAAAGAGAATGTGAAAGAACCCAGCCTGTCATATGGAATAACCTAGAAGAACACCTGGCACTTGACAACTGTCCACGAGGGTTCAAGTACGGAACCCTACAGCTGTCCACGTGGGTATGAACGTGGAAACCCTGAACTGTCCAACACCGTTAGATCAAGCAGATAAAGGTAAAGGATAACCATCCGATTTAGGGCATCATACTCACATAGTATATATAGAATAGGCAGGGGAAAACAAGGGGGTCGCTTCATGGTAATGATAGACACAAAAAATACTCTTCTTCTCCTTTGTATTCTCCTTCTCCCTCTTGGAACCCTAAGAGCTTCCTTAATAAAAATCCAATCTTTTATCAATTCTGAGCTTTCTTTGTTGATTTCCAAGTATACAAATTTCTTGGTTATATCAAGTATTACAATATCTGTCTAATAAGATTTTTTATTTTTATGAATTTTCATTCAATTATCCTTTTTTTTTAATAAGATTTTATAAGATTCTTACTCATCCAACCCTCTTTAAATACAATGAGCTTAATAGAGTTTCTCTATTATTTAGTCTCTTTATTTGTGCAGTTTGTGCAGAGGTGAGCATTATCATTTTTTCAATTTTTAGTAATTGCATTTTCACAATTTTATTTTTTATTTTTTTTGTATAACTAATTAAATGTCAATTTTTGATTTGTGTAGGAAAAGTCATTTAGTCTCTCTTAATAAAATTTAATATATTCTTTTTTAATTGAGTTTCTAAAACTATCTTTTAGATTTGAATCTATCTGTACCAAGGTTTTTAAAGCGGACTAGCCATTGAACCGATGAAGGTAGCAAAGCATGATAACCGGGGTTCGACCAGGGTTTGACTGGGGTTCGACCGTTTTACTTATTTTTATAAGAAAATTAATTTGCAAGTCTTGTAAAGTGTGGTAATAGATATTTTTGCACATCTGGGCTGAGTAAAATCTATTTAAGTTTATATCTATTTTATTTTGGGTCAAACTTTAGTTGAAATCCAAAAAAAAATAGCTTGGCCTATGTTAAAGGTCCAAATATAAAATAATAAGAAAAAACCCTAGTCCCCCTTTACTCTTTTTGCCGCCTTTTCTTTTTTTTCTTTTTAATCTGCTACTGTCACTATTTTTCATTCTCCTCCTTTATAGTTGTAGATCTTCAACACCTCAAGTTTGTGCGTCCGAAATCAAAGACCATTATATTCAACCTCTCTTTGTCTTTTTTGTTTTGCTTCCATTCTTTTTTCTTTTTCTACAACCATGCCAATGAGGTGAAAGACTTTTTGACATGAAGAGGTATAATGCTGCCATGAGCAAAAACCAGTTAGAAAACCATTTGGAGGAGATGATGGGAAAAAAAAAATAATTTTTTTCACTGTTGATGACTGGAAAAATCAGGGATGGTACAAGCGCCTGTTCCAAAACCGTGAAAACCGGCCGGTTAGAAACGGTCAAATAAACATGAAAATTTTCTTCATCAACCGAATCGGTGCCTTGCCGGTAGGCCGATTAACCGGGTCCAACCAGCCGGTCCGGTCCGGTTTTAATAAGCTTGATTTGTACCCTACATACTCTTCACCTAAGTGAGTATTCTAAATTTGCCAATCTACATCAATTTTATTTTGTAACAAAAAAGTTAGAGAACTCACTTATCAATATGGATATGATTCTAGTTGATAGTTTTTTTGGTTACATTGGGAATCTTAATCTAAATGCTAAACTAATCAACAATGTCGAGGTTAGAACTCATGACCACTAACCCCACAAACCGTGGGAGGTGCGACCACACGTCTGCCGCAAGCATTATAGTTGATAGTTGATACAAGATATGTTAAATTTTTACTTTTTACACAAATACCAATGAATCCCCGTGTGATCCCACGAAAGGTGTAATAGTTATTTATGATTTCACTCTCATAAACCAAATGACCTTTAATGTTCTACTCCTCAATATCATCCTAATCCATTAGTTATCGTATAATTTTATGATATTATTGACACAATGATTGAGAAAGAAAAGAATATATAGGAATAAAATGTTATATTTCTTTTTGTCTGAGAAATAAAATGTTAAAATCTATAATATTCTCAAATTTTATCGTATAGGCTATGGTAACAGGATCAGATCTCAGCCACCTTTGTAAGCAGGATTCTTGGATGGGAGATTCTGACACCTGTAGATTCTTATGGATTCAAGCGCACCGTATCATCTCTCTCAGGAGTGTACTGTGGGGTAGGGGGGGCTACTATTTTATTGTGGTCATGGATTTATTTGTACAAAACAAAAAAGTGCAAGATTAAAATTTTAAGGCGGGTATAATACAACAGAAATTTGAAACTAGTTAACCGAATTAATGGCCTCACAGACAGAGATGGGAAAGAAAATTGAGGAGTTGAGAAGCTGTCAGATTTTTTGGGGGAAGAAGGAAGAACATAATAAAGAACACATATCCCATGATGGCTTTAAATTGGGGAGCTCCATCTTCTATTTGCAGAATATCTTCTTCTAAAAGCACTCTTCAGTTTCTTATCCCAAAACATAAGCCACCCTTTTCTTCTTCTTCTTCTTCTTCTTCTTCTTCTTCTTCTTCTTCTTCCAAGTCATTTGCACAATCTGAAGGGGCAGAAAGAGAGACTACAGAACAATACCCTCCTCCATTTTCAGGTACTGGTTGTTTAGTTTTTTTTTTTTTCGCTTTTCTTGACGAATCCAACTACTCCTGTAATGGCCGGTGGCTGAATTTGTTAAAGTTTTCTAATCCAATAAATAGTAGTCTACTGTGGTTATACTGAGAGACGAAACATCTGATGATGTTTAATTTGATGCCTTGGGATTGCAGGGTCTCTCTCTTCCTCGCGAACCCAGCTGGATCTCTTAGAACAACTCACTTCCCCTGATGGTATGTGATTCTGATTTCCCACACTAGCTAGGATGTGTGTGTGTGTCTGTGGGGTTGGGTTTCTTCCGAATCTGTTTAAATTATATAAATAGAAATTGATTAAGAAGCCAAGAATTTGCTCATGACGATTTGCAGGTTATGAAAGTGATGGGAATTCGAGGGGGCGGCTTACCATACGCGACCAGCTGGCCCAATTGGTTGGAGATAGAGATGATGATTTCAGCATTGCACTGGGTAAGAAGAACTTGAAGAAGGTTAGCCCCAAGTTCTTGACTGTTTCCCAGAAAAGGAATATCAAAAGACAGGCTTACCTGAACGAAGTGTCCCAGAGGAATGATTCAGTTTTCTTTGCCACCATTGGAGCTTTTGTGATTCTTCCCCCCATTATTATCTTAGCCATATCCATTTTGACTGGTTATGTGCAGCTTTTTCCATAACTGTTGCATTGTATCCCAGCGTTTGGATTTGATCATATGATGTAGATAACCTAAATTATCGATCCCTGCAACAGATAAGAAGTTTAATCTTTCAGTATTCTTACTTGTTACCTGGATTTGAGTTTCTTCATAATTTTAAAATATTTTGAAATTATACCCTCATCTTTACTCTGTCCAACCGATGGCTCATGTGTTCTCCATATTCTGCTATGGAATGATATGTTGTTCTTCAAAAGCATTCAGGGAGTAAGATCAATTACTGGGGAGTGGGATTAACAATTGTCCAGCTTTCTGCTGAACCTAGAAGAAAATGAAATGAAAAACACTCTTGTATAAGCATGGAATAGAATTAGAAATTTATAATCCATTCATATCTGGTTAGGAATCAGGTGGTTCTAAATTTATGGCATTCGAAGCCTAGTTTTCTTCTTCTTTTACTACAGTGTTAAACCAGTGGGCTCATTTCAGAGATGTATGTATACTGCATTTTTACATTGTATATAGAGGGAGTGGCACAGGCGTCAACTTTAAAAGAATTATGATTAACCAAAACTCTCAGATTTAGGCAGTAATACAATAGGTCCAAAATGAGATTTCTTGATGAATTCATTCATTCAAATATCTTTGCTACTCATTTTACAATTCCCTCCATAACATGAATTGCAAAATCATATCTCCAGAATGTCTGGGGAATTCTTAAAGGATGCTTAAACCTCGCCAGCACTTGGTGTTAATATTGACATGAAACTTAGGATTGCTGAAACTAGTGGTCCATATTGATATGAAACTTCAGAGAACTCTCTGTATTTCAGAACCGGGATGCATGCTTGATAAAGTATGTCTCTTGTTGTATTTGCGAAGCTGTTGCGGGATGGTAAGAGAAACTACATTTCTAACCATTCTATTGTTTTCGGCATAAACATCTTTCTAATACTTGGAATGGCAAGGATGAGGTTGGTATGGAAGTTCAAAAATGTATGTAGTAGTCCCTCAATTTAACCGCATTTCCTGGTGGGTCTAAGAAAAACTGGCCCTTCATCTTCTTACCCTGATGCTCCTCATAATCTCATCCACAACAACACCTGGCCGCTCATGAATTCTAGGTGTAGTTGATTGGTCTCTAGGCCCATGGTATTGTGAGATATTGGCAAGTTGATGTTGAGGTGGCGTGGTGTGGTCACGGTTGTTGGAGTTTGTTGATAGCTTGTCGAGAATGGTGGAGATTGGGGTACTTTCAGCAAGTTAGATTTGTTGCTACTGTGTTCTCGTAAGTTCTGCTGCTTCTGCAGATATTGCTGTCTTTGTACTTGGCTTATTTGTGAAGCCTGGTAGCATGTTCATGAGTTACATTAAGTGAGGCTTGAGAGCCCGAGCTATTGTTGCTTTTGTTGCTATGGGACGCATGAGCGGGGATAGGTGTGTAGTTGTTGTGTCTTGTGTGTGTGTACAATACACGTCCAAGGTGGCTTCTTGTTTACAAAATGTTCCCATATGTTTCTTTGAAGCCCTCCCTCATGGATCAGATCAGAGAGGCAGGTGTCAAATCCAAATCTTTCATTTTAAGTAGAATACCAGCCAGAGGATCTGGTCTGCATTTCAGCTATGCGTCTACGGAGAAATTTTTCTGTGCTTAGTAAGATACCGTTGGTGGTACAATTGTATAACTAAAATGTGCTACTGCTAAACAGCGAAAGCCCATCAAAACTCACAGAATCATTGTTATTCATATGGTGTATCCAATCTCCAAAAAAATCCAAAAGCCTCTCCTTCCAGAAGGTGGGGAACATCCAAACCAATAGAATACAAAAAATAATAACACTGTGTCAGTAATTCTCTCTCCAAATCCTATTTAGTCAGAAATCCAAACATTTAGAGCAATGACATCTTGCATGGGTAGCATATTTTTGTCTTTATTTATATATTTTTTTTTATCATTTCTAACAAGACTCGGCCTTATATTCCCTCTGCTTTTCTGGTGGAGAAATCTCTTGCTCTGTAGTGGGTCTCATTGTCTCATTGCCCAGAATGACTCCTTGCTTTTGTATATATTCCCATTTGTCCTGGAATAAGTAAAAGCTCATCATGAGAGCGACCTCAATAGTGAATAATATGGTCCACAGTTGTATGCTTCTTGATGTCTTCTGATGGTAGGCTTGCAATCCCGTGTAGATGTTAATTATCCCCAGAAGAGATACCGCAGTTCCAACAATCCAATGCACAATGAACCAAACGCTTCTTCCTTTACAGCCCCTATGGAAAAGGACGTAACCCTCATTATGTAATTACATGCATATCATGAGCTTCTCACATTTCTCTATAGATTCTCTTCATGATTATCTTTGTGGCTTGTGTAAGTAAGTTACATGAGCTTTGGTTGTAGATTTCCATACTTCTCTATATAGTTCTTCAGTCTAAACATAGACAAAAGGATATTACAGTACAATACCTTCGTGGCCTTAGGAAACCAATCAGAGATTGTAGCCATACAATGCCATATAGCCCTACCCCTATTCTTTGATGGTGGTTGCTGAAGGAGTTGCTGAAGTTCTTGATAGACATAACTGCTCCTGCTGTGGAGAGAAGTACAGAAAGCATCTGTTGCACAGAAGCTAGTCAATCAATACTAGTTTAATACAAGAAGCCGTATACCCCAGTGACCTATGTGTTAAGAAAAGAAAAAGTGAAGTGGACTTGCCATGTCTCTAATTGGGTTTGCAATTGATTTTAATACCCCAATTTAGTTGTGATTTGTGACTGCACTAATGCAACACCAAACGTAATAATTATGAACTATGATTATAGATATCTCAAATTGCGTTGTAAAAGGCAATAAATTAACTACCAATCAACTATAAACTTATGACCATTGCCTTTACTTACCTCTCAAGCAATAATGGGATTAACAACAAACTGTGGGCGCCTATATAGCTTACGTTCTTGAAAACCAGGCAGAAAATAAAGTTTAATTCACATTCACAATGATTAAAGCTATAAAAGTGGGGTATCTACCTCTAATAAACAAAGTTCAATAACAGGCTTAGTGATAATTCTTTACAACTCTGTTAGGACCTTTTTTTAGTCAAATTGAACTAAAAAGAAAAAAAAAAATGGAAAAAAAAACTTATCTACATTGCCTGATCAATTCGAGGATGTAATGTAACAGGGGAAGATAAACCTGCCTGTGAAACAGCATGAACATAGAAAAGGATCCTGAGCCTTCTTCCACATTCCTCTCTGTGTGACATTCTGATTGCGAGGATCCCAATAGGCATTAGTAAACCCATTGAAACCCAGAGGAGGAACCCATGTAGTGTGATTTCAAACTGCAGTCTGTGACTTAATTGCTGTCATCACCAAGTACATAATGCAGTGCCATAAGTTAGTGACTAGAATGAAGTGGCTAAGAAAACTAAGGAAACATTATTAACTCCAATCTATATATATAACTTAACTGGAGACTTAAAGTTGATGGAAAGGGGAAAAAAAAAAAAATTCACTTCTCACCAGCTAAACATTATAAGATAAAACTAATGAACCTTAGCTTGAATACCTTATGAATGCTGTTCTTGTTGCTGGATTGCATATTTCTTGTTTTAAGACTTTCTGGTGAAGAATTGGCAAATGGCAGAAGAAGCATGACAACAGGAACAGCATAGATGGCGAAACATATCAGTCTCTGGAAAGCGGTCATTGTTCTGCGGGAGCTAGTAGATATAGCTTTCACCTACGCTAGATGCAAATCTCTTAGCCCGAGCTAATTGGCACCTTGAATCTTTTCAAAGAAGTAACCTTTACTTACAAAAACAAAAGCTGGTTCATGAACGCGAGTGGTTCAAAACTCTTGAAGAAGCCCTTCCTTCTTCTAAGAAGTTGTGTCACTCTCTCTTTTGTGAATTATGAGCACTCTGTTCTTTTCTCTGCCTGTCTGCCACAAGCAACTGCACCCACTTAGATTCCTTTTTCTAGAACAGGGTTAGTTTCAGGAAAGTTGAAGTTTAGCAGGTCTTTAATGATCCCTTGTTTAACTTGGAAAGGAGAAAAAAAAACAAAAAAAGTGGTATGTAAATAAAGAAGTGTGGGCATTGCCTATTGCATGTATATATATAAGTTGATATGAGAAAGAGGAGAGTGCAGGCAATAGGGATTATATATAGATCGCAGTTTCAACTATGTGGGGTTCACTGTGTGGACTTTATTGGAGTGCAGGAAGACAATGGGATGTTGCAGAGCAAAAGGAAAGGTCAGATTTCGATGAGGGTATAGAAAAATCCAAATGTTTCAGATTGTAAAAGTCGGTCATGGCAGGCTAGGTGATACATTTTCAAGCATTATCTACTGCCTCCCACTACTTGGTAACTGGTGCTGTGTGCTCCATAAAAGGCACATATACTTGAAAATTAATAAATCCAACACCAACCCAGAAAAGAACGTAATCTCTTTATTCTGATAAAATAATGCTAACTGCATTTTAAGTGAACTTAAACTTGATTGTCGATATTACATGTGTGGCTTTTACAGCGCAGTAACAGATAAATCTGTCATAACAAACCACAAGAACGTACTTCCTTATTCATACATCTCAATTGCACCGTGCATGGAATCCAAAATATGTTGAAACATCTTTTTCCAACTTAACTTGTAAATTCTAGATGTAACTTCTTCAATCAGTTAAGGGATAACAATAACCAAATAATTTGTTTGGGGACAACACTAATGAAAAAGGTAAAGGTGAGGGATATCTTTTTGCATTAACCCCTCGTTGAATTAATAGATTTAATGTGATACATAACTGTTCACAATGGAAACTCAGCCGAATGCCAAGTTCATGCTGCATATATATTAATTTGATTTATGATGTATGCTAACTAGAATAACTCAAATTTTATGTATTCCCAAGATCACACATGGGTTTTAGAGTTGGAGTAGTATAAGCAAATTAGAAAAATATTTTGTCATGTAATGACCTGCTATTTAATTAATAGGGTCTAATTTATTAGGTTCATGGACAAGATGATTTTGTTTGGGTCTAATTTTGCAGAGGTTGGATCGACAGCCATCGTCTTCAAGATATCACTCAAATGGAAATTGACAAAACTATAAAATATATAGAATTCTAGTCACAGATATATATACCGTTGGATGAGTGATCTTGCTTTTTGAGCTGTAGGTCCATTCATGGGAAAGTGGAATGCTAAATTGTGCAGTATATTCGCTTCCAAAGGCTGTGCAGCCAGGGAGTGATGGCCCCTTTGTTGCTCTACCCTCATTAACTACCGGCTGCAGTCATATATAGCTTAGTAGAGAGGATGTAATTAAATGCCAGTTAGCTCTACTAGAAGTAACTGTATATGTAACTAGTATTATGAGATTAATAATGCAATGATGTTATCTCTAATAAAAGAAAAAAAAAAACGTGAGAGATCCTCTTTCATAACTTTTTCTGGCATCGGGTATAGCCTTTTCGGGCTGTGTTTATTTATTGCCCCCGGAAGCTAAACCAAAGTTCTGCATGAAAATTTTTCTGACATAATCAAATGATGGAGGATGAATTAATTTGTAGAGGTAAAAATAGTTAAAAGATAGAAAGGGACCATGTAGTATAATGAAGAAAGATGGAGTGGGACAATTTAGTTCATTTCATACATCCCATTGGAAGAAAAAGGTGATGGTGGTCCTCATTCCCTTACCTTACCTGCTAATTCTACAGCGAATTTTTCCTTAGGTTCATGATGATTATTTGGAGGCTCTGTCAGTTTCGATATGGTTATGGTGGAAGAGACATATGTAATACGTAGCAATCAACTCCCTGTATTGCTTGTGATTCTTCTTTTTTCCTTTTTCATTTTTTCTTGGGAATGTATTGCTTGTGATTCTAACAAGCCGTGTTAGCAAATCTATGTAATAATTCTTGATATTTCGAAGTTCATATTATCTATATATAAATATTAAATGAGAGACCTAATTCATGTAAAATTTGGTGATGAGAAAAAAAAAAAAAGGGAAACCATTATGCCACAGTGACAATTTGTACCGCGAGAAATAGACGTGATATTGTAACAGCCCGGGTAAATTTTTGATTTTTACCGGACTGTAGAAATTGTTTTACCGTGATTTACTGTTGAATTAATCTTGGGTAATTAATTCACGGTAAAACGGGAGTCGTTTTTTTTTTCGAAACCGAGAGTTTTCCCGCGCTCGGGAGTGTCTTCCTAACTAACCGAGCCTCGGTTTCCAGTTCCGAGACTTGGACGACGTTCAGGAGGATTAATCGGATTTTCCGAGCCCAAGTTGTATTTTTGGACTCGGGACGGAATTTGTCGGAAAGACGGGAGTATCCCTGCGTCTACGAGATTCCGACGCGAGAATCCGGACCCGCCAACGAGCTTGCCCCGAGCCACTCTTCTTCCTCCTCTCTCCTTTCTCTTCCTCTTTCCCGGCTAC
>JAKUCV010003890.1:128892-186876 GCA_028386065.3 Turnera subulata | reverse complement strand
TGTTGATCCCGGATTTGAGATATTGGGATGTTGATCCCGGATTGTGGTGGGGCCTGGCATCCAGAATTAGTTAATAACCAGGTACGACCCTAGCTTGTCCAGTGACGGGGCCCGGAAGATAAAATTGGTAATAAAAATTAATGAGTGATCTTTGAGTCTTGGTTCAGTATTGATTATGATGTGCTTGACATGATTTAATAAGATTTCTCTATCGTGATGTTTGAGTTGGATTCCTTTGTCGTGTGGTATGAGTTAGTTGTTATGGCAGTAACCTTGTGATGTGTTTGTTGGTGCTTGTTGTTGTGATAGTTGCGTTTGTTTCGAAAGTGTTATGGTTGAATATATCACTGTTTATCTTTCGTCGGTGAGCGCTTCGGACTCACCCCTCGCCTGCGGGGTTTCATCCCGTAGGATGAGTGGTTTGTAGTGCAGGAACGTACCGGGCAAGCTGAAGCGTACCCTCGGACAGGACTCGGATCCATTAGTTGCATTGGGATTTGCCCAGTTGTCATGTGAGTCATAGGTCTTCCGCTGTGCATATTGCTGTGTTCTCTGCTGTGTAAATGTTGTAATGGGCCATTGGGCCAGATAGTTATTGTTGTTGATGTCCCCGGGGTTCGGGTGACGAGTTCTATAATGGGCCGAAGGGCCGGTTTTCAGTTTTTGTTATTGGGTCGTTGGCCATTTTATTGGTTTATACACTGTTGTTTGGGCTTTATTGGGTTGGGTTGTCACAGTTCCGGCACGTGTTTACTGTGTACGGTAAATACGGGTCGGGGCGTTTCATTTTGGTAGCGGAGCGGGCGTTAGGTCTTGTCGGGCAGTCTAAGTGTGTTTGTTGTCTTGTTTGCATAGTTCGCTCCATTTGTTTATTGTTTTATATCATTTTAGTTAAGTGCATTATGGATCCAGTCGAGGGACGCCAGCTGTCGCGGAACATTAACATATGAGGTAAATGATGCCATAATATGCGAAAATACGAATATTATTAATACTGATGAAATTGGAAATACAAGAGAAAAATTACATTGATTTTTGATAAAAATTAAATATTAATATTTTGATTGCTAAGGGAAATATTACATGATATTTTATAAAAGGGAAATACAACATTGATTTTTGATATTTTATATATATAAAAAAGGAAAATACAATTAACGGTTCGCAACGACGTTGACACGGAAGCTGTTTGCGTCACTGTTGACGTTGACCGTGACTCTGTCGCTCCAAGAAAGCCACATGCCGCCTCTGTCGCGCTGGCCAGGAATCTCGAACCGGTTAGCTTGAGGGAATCGGAGTGGGATGAGACCATGATCGTCCCGTGGTTGCCACTGTGTCTCCGTCAGAAGAACCATGTTGGGCTTGTACTGGTTCTTCAAGTCCCTCAAAGTGCGTGAGAACTCCTGTGCACGTCTTGCAACTCCTCTGCAGTTCCACACCAGCAGACGTACCTTTGGCCAGGTTGGAGGTAGCCGAGTCATTCTGGGTATGCTCTGGGCTGTCATTGCGAGCTGGTAGTAAGCGCCTTGCTCCANTACCGTTGCTTTATTTAATGCTTTACGCGTTTTCGGCTACTGAGCCAGTGTTTTACAGCTCTCTTCTGACTCACGAATTCTTACGCCCTGGCTACCTTGGCGTTTCTTTTGATGGTGTGTCATTAAATTCTCGCATCTTTAATCACAAGCATCTGTGACCGTTGAGGCTAGACGGATGGGGCCGTATCTCGAGCAGAGCACATGTGCGACAAGTTCACAGCTGTTCGAACATCGTGGAGAGATACGAGCCTTGACAGACGTTTTGTCTTATGCGGAAAATGTGAACAAGTGGGTAACGTGTCTTTCGAGAGACACAGGACGATCCCGTGAACATCGCTTTCCAAGTAACGGGTATCTTCTTCACGAGGTTAACCGACGTCACCGTTAACTGTACGTGTCACGTTTCTCAGGATTGAGAATGGACACGATCGAACTAGAGCGCCGAACATGAAAACATATCTTCTTTTAAATTTCTTTTGTTTTGATTTTGTTAAAAGAGTTTTGTTTTATTTTTAATTTCTTTATGCTGGTTATAATTCGTTTTATCGGCCCTGTTTTTAACGTCATTATGTTCGATTTTATTTTCATTCATGACGAATTTGTTATGTTTTAAATATTCTGTTTCTTTTCAGATAAATATGAATTTCCATATCTTAATAAGAAAATTTATGATCTAAGAGATATGATTTCAAAAGGAAACTTATTTTATTAATTCATAACAGTTTTACATCGTAGAAGAAGTACTCTACTGAGATACTTGCTTCTCTAAGTCCTTTACAAGTTGCTGGACGTTCCTTAAGTGCGGGAAGAGCTCCATGCACGCCAGTTCAATTTGTGCCACCGCCGAGCTGATCTTCCTCAGGGAGACGTTCAGCTGCGTCAACTTTTGCTGCGGTGTGCTGCTTTCAGCTACCGCCTTGCCCTTCTTGTCCTCAGCTTTCTTGCCGGCACGCTTCTTCCGTCGCTTTGAGGAGACCACCATGTGCTCTTCCAGACCGATGATGTTGGTCTTGAACCGTTTCTTTGGAGGCTCTTCATCGGAGCTTGTCGGGAAAGCCTTGCCGCCGATGTAGCTGTTGTTCTCAGAGTCTGAAGTCGTTCGAGAACGAAGTGGAGAGTCCATGGCTGAGAGTGAATGTCTCGGCTGTGAGGTTTGGTATTTATAAGCGGAACAGATGTCGCTTAAGGGTATAAGCGGTATCTCATGTTGAGTCTGGACACCTGGCAGAGTGTGCCAGAAGCTTATCGTGGTAGGACCCACGGATAAGACGGAATTTCGGGGACGAAATTCTTTTTAAGGTGGGTAGACTGTAACAGCCCGGGTAAATTTTTGATTTTTACCGGACTGTAGAAATTGTTTTACCGTGATTTACTTTTGAATTAATCTTGGGTAATTAATTCACGGTAAAACGGGAGTCGTTTTTTTTTCGAAACCGAGAGTTTTCCCGTGCTCGGGAGTGTCTTCCTAACTAACCTAGCCTCGGTTTCCAGTTTCGAGACTTGGACGACGTTCAGGAGGATTAATCGGATTTTCCGAGCCCAAGTTGTATTTTTGGACTCGGGACGGAATTTGTCGGAAAGACGGGAGTATCCCTGCGTCTACGAGATTCCGACGCGAGAATCCGGACCCGCCAACGAGCTTGCCCCGAGCCACTCTTCTTCCTCCTCTCTCCTTTCTCTTCCTCTTTCCCGGCTACGTTTTTCCTCTTTCCCGGTTTTTCCCGGCCACGTGGGCCCCACTTCCTTCTCACTTTTCTTTCTTTTCTTTTCCCTTCCTTTCTTTTCTTTTCTTTTCCATTTCTCTTCTTCCCCAGCCGCCTACACCCGTGAACCCTGCCGGCCCCTCCCCCGTCTCTTCCTCACTTTTCTTCTTTGNCGAGACTTGGACGACGTTCAGGAGGATTAATCGGATTTTCCGAGCCCAAGTTGTATTTTTGGACTCGGGACGGAATTTGTCGGAAAGACGGGAGTATCCCTGCGTCTACGAGATTCCGACGCGAGAATCCGGACCCGCCAACGAGCTTGCCCCGAGCCACTCTTCTTCCTCCTCTCTCCTTTCTCTTCCTCTTTCCCGGCTACGTTTTTCCTCTTTCCCGGTTTTTCCCGGCCACGTGGGCCCCACTTCCTTCTCACTTTTCTTTCTTTTCTTTTCCCTTCCTTTCTTTTCTTTTCTTTTCCATTTCTCTTCTTCCCCAGCCGCCTACACCCGTGAACCCTGCCGGCCCCTCCCCCGTCTCTTCCTCACTTTTCTTCTTTGTCTTCTTCCCCTACCTCTCCATTATTCCCCTCCTCTCTCCCTCACGTCCCATTTCTCCTGCCTCAATCAACCCCATCTCCTTTCCTTCCTCCCTCTCCTTCTTCTTTCTTCCTTCCCTCTTCCTCCATTCCCTGCGTTCTCCCTCTCTCTCTTTTCCCTCCTTCCTCTTCCTTCTCCTCGCCCAGTCCCTCCTCCACGCCACACCACTCTTCCTTCCCTGTCACTTCTCTTCACCCGTTCACTGCCCCTCTTCCCTCTTCACCTCTGTTACCGATCGGAGCCGCCTGCCTCGTCGGAGCCACGCTCTTGCACCCGTGGCCCCTGCCTTGCAGCGCTGCCTTCGTCTCCTCCCCGTGCCACTCGTATACTCGCCGCCACCGGGGGTCACCATCGAGCTACCGCGAACTGCTCCTCCCCTGCTGCGTCTCCTCGCGCCGTCTCACCTACCGCTCGCCGATCGCCTCCAGCGGTCGCGTTCTTCTACCGCCGCCTGTGCAGTCATCGCGCCGTCAGCCGCCTCGTCGTTGCCTCCACCTTTGCGCGACGAGCCGCCACCTGCCGCCGCCCTCACCCTGCACTTCGACCGGACTGTGGTGAGTTGACTCGCCGGTGGCGAGATGCTGTGATGCCAGAGTTAGGTTGATGGGTGGGCTTGAGTGTTTGGCCCAAGCCTTGTGCTGGGCTGAGCCGTGGAGCCTGCTCATGGGTTTATGGTTGGCCAATTTACTACATATGAAATATACATTTGTGTGGTTAGATTAAACTAAACGGAAATTGATAAGTAATAATCAAGATAATGAATATAAACATTTGTTCCATATATAAACCGGGAATATAAGATAAATATGTGATATACTACATTATGATTAAACATACATATATGCATAATCGAAAGACATAGGAGGTATATGGGATGTAAATAATATTTATGTTATAATTAAAAGCAAATTACGGGAATAGATAATTATATGCATACCTATATTTATTTTCAGAAAAATTTGTTTATATGATTAGATCTTCTGGAAAAAGAATACATATGGTATATGCTTACCTTAATATGTATATTTTTGATAAATAATAATTTTCCGGATATATAAATATTAATATTTAAATTTAATTTATGTTACTAGGAAAAAAAATAAAGAATAGAACATGATTTCGAGAATCAAGATTAAATGACATAATGAAAGTATTTTCTGGAATACATAATTTGTTAAGTATATATTATGGTGATACTTTTATCTTATGGGAAAAGAATATTCGATTTGGTAAACAAAATAATAATTATTTTCAAGGTAATATTTTCGGGAAAAGGTTCAATTATGGTAAAAGAAAATAATAACGGATATGAACCGGGATGGGGTATTTCGCAGTTTTGGCATCATAGTATACCGAATATGTGCATTTATGTGTATGTATGATTTTGTTGAATAGGTTTTGGATATCGGACAGTTTCCCGAGGAGCCGGCGTCGGACCGGACATTATTTTCCGAAGTTGAGTAATCGGCCAAGGTGAGGATAGATAAACCTTGTTATGTGCCCGTAATACTGTGTATGCTTTGTTGTTTGATTGAACCGTTGAAATGATCCTTGTTAGTTATTTGATTGCCATGAATGTTGTTGCTGTTGCTGGGTTGTGTGGATACTGTGAATAAATGTTGCACTGTTAATTGTGTGTAATTAGTAATATGAAATTGCGGTTTGGTTGAGCTTGAGAAATAATCTGTGACGATTATGACTGCTGTGATGTTGTTGTTGTTGATGTTAGACTATGTTACTGGATTGTGTTATTGATTCTTGGATGATGTGTTGAGAATGACGTTGGATCATTGATTGTGGATAATTGGGAAAAGGATAACGGAAATTGGAATGAAAATTGGAACTTAATTGAGATGATGTAATTGTCACTTGGAAAGTAGTGGTACGACTAGATGGTTAGAGACTAGTTCTGTGGTGCCTTGCCAGAGGGTTTGTTGGTTGGGGGTGTTGACCCCGGATTTGTGTTATTGGGATGTTGATCCCGGATTTATGATATTGGGGTGTTGACCCCGGATTTGAGATATTGGGATGTTGATCCCGGATTTGAGATATTGGGATGTTGATCCCGGATTGTGGTGGGGCCTGGCATCCAGAATTAGTTAATAACCAGGTACGACCCTAGCTTGTCCAGTGACGGGGCCCGGAAGATAAAATTGGTAATAAAAATTAATGAGTGATCTTTGAGTCTTGGTTCAGTATTGATTATGATGTGCTTGACATGATTTAATAAGATTTCTCTATCGTGATGTTTGAGTTGGATTCCTTTGTCGTGTGGTATGAGTTGGTTGTTATGGCAGTAACCTTGTGATGTGTTTGTTGGTGCTTGTTGTTGTGATAGTTGCGTTTGTTTCGAAAGTGTTATGGTTGAATATATCACTGTTTATCTTTCGTCGGTGAGCGCTTCGGACTCACCCCTCGCCTGCGGGGTTTCATCCCGTAGGATGAGTTGTTTGTAGTGCAGGAACGTACCGGGCAAGCTGAAGCGTACCCTCGGACAGGACTCGGATCCATTAGTTGCATTGGGCTTTGCCCAGTTGTCATGTGAGTCATAGGTCTTCCGCTGTGCATATTGCTGTGTTCTCTGCTGTGTAAATGTTGTAATGGGCCATTGGGCCAGATAGTTATTGTTGTTGATGTCCCCGGGGTTCGGGTGACGAGTTCTATATTGGGCCGAAGGGCCGGTTTTCAGTTTTTGTTATTGGGCCGTTGGCCATTTTATTGGTTTATACACTGTTGTTTGGGCTTTATTGGGTTGGGTTGTCACAGTTCCGGCACGTGTTTACTGTGTACGGTAAATACGGGTCGGGGCGTTTCAGATATAATATAATATAATAATACTTTTTTTATTTAATAAATATTTTAAAGATAACTTTTAACATTCCATATTTTTTTATTCCATTAAGTTATTTTTAAATTAAATACAAATTCTTTCAATTCCATGGTGTTAAAGACTATATCTTTTGGGGTTTTCTGTGTTTAGACAATATCTTTGAGAATTCCTAATATTAAGTACAACAACCTTTCTTAGAATATATACATAGGGACACACTTTTGTAATCATATTTTGAAATATAAATAATAAGATCTTTCCCTCATTCTTTCCAATCTTTCATCCTCTTCTCTCCCAGTCTATGTTTATCTACTATATTTTCATTATCAAGTTTATTGTCAAGATAGAATCCACACTCTCAGTTTGTGCACAGTAAAGGAAACTTTACATAGGACAAGCTATGGAAAAATAAAGGTAAATTTAAGTATTATTTTCCTTGATATCTTTTTTCTCTAAGAAAAGTATATTAGAATGATATATATATTAATTAATTATAGAGGCTTTTCTTTTCTATGTCACCATAATCCATAAGACCCGCCTCAAATAAAATCTGGTGATGGCGCATGTCATCTTTTATGAAAAAGAGAAACTATTGTGCCACGTAACAATTTGTACACATGACATTTTCTCAATAGGCATGATATAATTAAAATAATAATATTTTTTTATTATTTAGTAAATATTTTAAAGATAATTTTTAACATTCTATAAATTTTTTACATCCCATTAAGTTATTTTTAAATTAAAGTACAAACTCCTTTAATTCAAAGTGTAACGACCCAGGTAAAATTTTCGTGATTTTTACCAAGCTGTTTTGACTTTTACGGTGGTTAATAAAATTTTATTGCGGTTAATTAAAAATTTTACCAAACCGAGTCAATTTTCAATATTTTCACTATTATTTTTACAACTCTCACAATTATCATTATTGTTAATACTATTACCATTATTATTAATTTCCTAATCAACATCAATGATAATACTTATTATTTTTCCGTGAATAATCGACATTCGGAATCTAAACCCGAGAGACACCGATACCTCCTAACGTATCCTGTGATTACCGTACCTCGTCTCCAAAGGTGAGCCTTGTTCGACGTTTCAAGTATTTGTTTTATATGGATTTTTCTATAATGTTTTCTCCTTTACGAAAGTTTTGATTACTATTACTATTATGATTATTATTTTACGGACATCGTTCATCATTATTATTACCATTATCATTATTTCTGTTATTATTATTAATCTTCTTATTGTTACCGTTTCACTAACATTATTCTTACTACTATTACTATTACCATCACTGTTATTATTATCATTATATTTATAATATTATTATTATCTTCCATGATATTATATTCCAATAAGTTATTAATTAAAATTTTAGAGAAAGAATATCTTTTATCTTACTATAATTAATAAATCTGCCTTTGAAATTCAATTTAGAATCTATTGGTATTTAATAGCTTTTAAAGGGGGTTTCTTAACATTATTTTTTGGAGTAAAAGTTATATTTATGTATGGAACACAGATTTCACTGTCGTTTTATATGTTGACAAGGCACAAATAATTGACCGACAACACCCTATTTCCTTTTCTCTTTCCCATATTTTATTTAATTCTCCACTTTTTCTCTTTCCACCATTTTTCTTCAGCTGCCGGCCCCATCTTCCCTGTTTCTCCTTTTTTTTTTCTCTTCTCCCTTCTATTTTTTTTCTTCCCCTCTTATTCCAATTTTCACACATCCATCTTCATCTCCCTGCCTCTCGTCCCCACCCATCACCGCCCTCTCTCTCTCTCCCTCCCCTGCATTTTCTCTCATCTCTTCCTCCTCCCACCAGCATCGCGCCCCGCCGTCTCTTCTCCCTCTGCTGTCGCCCAGAGCCGTCGGTACCAGAGGCGTCTCTTGCAGCAGTCGACCTCTCTCTCCCCTCCTCCACAAATCTGCCGCCACCCTCGCCACCCGTCCAATCCGCCGTCAGCACCTTCTTCCACTCCCTCGCACCTGCATCTCTCCACTGCCGCTGCAGCCAGACAACGTTGCCACCACCACCGAGGGACTGAGCCAAGCCACCGCCCGACGCAGATGGGTTGACCTCTCCTCTCCCAGCTCTTCTCGTTCTGCCGCCACCACCGTGCAGAGGAGCGACTTCGCCGCCTAGTCGCCTGGTCCTTGCTCGCGATCGCCGTCTCAGGCGAGTAGAGCTCGTCGCCGTCGAAACTCCTCTTTCTTTTTCCTCGCCGCCGCTGACGAGGAGCAGAGCACGAACCTTGATCGTTCACAGAAGACCCAACCTCTCCTCCCTTCTTTGCAACGCGTCACCGCCTTGACTGTCGCTCTGGTCTCCACTCCGATTTGCCACTCGCCGTCGCCACCGCGGGTAGGGTGGGTAAGGTCTGATGATAGCCCATGGTTTGCCTTTCCCTTATAATTTCTTCCTTCCCTCTAACTCGATCTTGGAGGATTTGGGTCTAATTGGTTTTGATTGTTGTGTTTGTTGTTGTACCGCCATTATGACGATGATGGGGTTGTTGAGGTTTTGGGTTGCTGGTGGTTCTGCGTGGAGGATTTGGTGATTTGGAGGAAGATGAACAGTAACCACGGACCATTTTAGGCTTCTGTGAACAGTAACCAGCCGGAATCCGGCAGCTTCCGGTGTCTCGGGTATTTTTCCGGCAAAGGCCCGGAACCTTCCAATGGACAAAACTCGTTGATGGAGTGGCCGTGGTAACTCTTTGGACCCGATTAACTTCCACGAGCTCGGTGCACAAATGGGCTCAGAAACGGGCCGATGTGCGGAGGCCCATGTTCTCGGGATGATATTAACGAACTTGTCTAACGGAACCAAACAACCGGACAGATTAATAATAAGCTCTAATTAAATTTCGGTTAAAACGTTTAATAATTCTAACCACATTCTTTGGAATATATCCTTAATGTAATTAATCAAAATTTAATCTGTATCACGATTTACTATTTCCCTTGGGCTAAAAATTAGGGACATAATGTTAATACTTATCTTATGAACAATCTAGACATTGATTATACTACTATTTGTGAATATATTGGTATTATTTTACTAGTCTAATGCAAATAGTAATATAGAAACACGCATGTAGAATTTTTATATATATTTTCTATCTTATACTACCCTATATGTATCATGGATATTTATTTTTATAAATGATAAGATATTAAATACTAGCTATAATCTCGGTATGCATATTATTTCCATCTATTGAATTTTATTATTGAAAGCTATACTAAATATTACTAGAAGCGAGTTTTATTCTATTATATTACTAAATATCTATTACATTATTTTAAGAGCTATATTAGTAATATTACTTTTACCTTAATTATAATTGTCGGTTATATAAGAGTATAATCACTCATAAAAGTTACTTTTTATTTTGCAGTACGTTATAATTATTTTAAAACATATACTGGCTATGTTAATTAATTCTCAATGGCACTATTCCTATTTAACAGTTTTGTTACTAGAAATATTATTTGTATGCTTATTATGATATGTTTGACGTTTTCACTACTTTAATTATTACAACCGTAGTCTACACATTTATTATTTTTATTTTTATTGGGAATAATTATTTTATGAAATGCTATCTACTTTATATTATGATATCGGCTACAAATATTTAATAGGTTACAATTACCTTACAGTCGTAAAAGCAATGTTTAATGGAAACAGTTCCGGAACGATGATTAACCGTGGATAAGCAGAATAATATTAATATCATGCATAATCATCTTTGTATGTGCATTACAAGTGATTGTGCTGTTATATGTATATATAGGGATATCAAGGTCTGACCAGATATCAGTTTCAGAGACATATCAGGTGAGGATATAAACTTATAAACTTCGGTATGCTGCCCGTGATACCCCGGTTGTTTGTTTGATTATAGTTTATATGTTATCTTGCGTACCTGTCATGTTATTGCTGGCTACTGTTGTGATTATTGTTATATGCTTGATGACTACTGTGGACTAGCTGTTGTGCTTTGTGATGTTGATATGATTATTGTGATGTTCGTATGAGATATGTGGTATTTGATCGGTCAATGGCAGTGACCTAGTATTGTGACGTTGGATTCCCAGAAAGAGCTGTGAGGCTGAGAGCCTGCTCGGGAAACTGAGTATGATGAATTACTGTTGGATAGTGGAATAAGAAATAATAATAAACAGTGGTAACATCATCTATACATCTAGATTGTCACATGACAGGTATTGGTACGGCCAGATGGTAGTCACCTTGTGGTAGTGATATGATAGGGAGGACTGCGGGACTCAGTTGATTTGTTATAGGAAGGACTGCGGGACTTCCGCCGAGGACTGTGGGACTCGGTGATTTGTGATATTTAGCGGGGAGCACCCTGGGGTTAGCTAACCTGGCTACCAGGGACGGCCAATACTTATCATGTGACAGGGGCCCTAATAATAAAATTGGATAGTCAATCGCCGATTGTCAGTGAGTTTAGAGGACTAGCTTAGCGGTGTGATGTCAGTTGTATAGTAAGGTCCGGTAAGTTGTCTGATTTCGATGCTATGATGTGCTTGTTGTACCTCTATTGTACTGTGTTGGCTTTGGTGTATATACGGTTGCTTGTATACTGCGGTTTATTTGTTTATCGGTGAGACAATGGTTGGTCTCACCCCTCACACAGTCCTTGCAGGTTAGGTCAGGATTGCATATCGGCGGCTGCAGTGTACCCTCGGGCAGGACTCGGATCCATTAGTTGTATCGGGCTTTGCATATTTTGACATTTAGTTATAAATGCTTCCGCTGTGCTGTGAATGTTGAGATACCCGAGGTCGGGTGACATGATATTATTTTTGGCCCGTTGGGCCGGATTTTCCTGTTGTATTTTCTGTCTGTGCCACGTGTCGGCACTGTTGTTCGGTAAATACTGTATGTAGGGTAAATTTGGGTCGGGGTGTTTCACAAAGACTATGTATGTTGAGGTTTTAGAAACCCTTAGAATTCTATGGTATTAAAACTATATATTTTGGGATTCTTTGTATTTAGACAATATCTTTTAAAATTCTCAACGTTAAGTACAAACTCTTAAATTTTTTTTACATCCTATATATTTAAATAGAGGCACATATGTTACGAGTGACACACTTTTATTATAGCCTGAGTATACTAATGACTTTTATTATTAGGGTTAGGGTTTTGGTGGCTTTTTTTTTATTTTTGATTTTGCTGATTTTGTTAATGTGTAGGGGGATTGTTATTGTAAAATTGAGGCGAGGGCAGGAGCTGAGGCTGAGGGCGATTGTGAGTTCTCCCAATTGAGAATTTTGACTAGGATTGGTAGCCATTGTTTGCTTGGGTTTTCTTTTGCTTGATGGGATTAAGGAAGAGATTAGAAGAATTGAGAGATAATTTAAAAGGAGAAGTGATGGGGATTGAGGAGGAAGAAGAAGAGAAAAAAAAAGAGGAAAAAGAAAAAAAAGAGACAAAAAAAGAAAATGATAAGAAATGGGAATAAAATCAGGAATTAAATTGATTTGGGTGGGTTCTTTTTCTATCTCAGACCGTATTGGGCAAATTGGGAATAAAATCGGGTCAACCAACCAGTACTTCAATTTTAAAATCGGATAATAATTTTTTATTTTTTTGAGGTCCCACTTCTTTTTAACCATGTGGTCCAATAAAAATCTGTCATGTGTCAAGAGGACCCGAACAGATGGCCACGTCATTGCCCGGGCCCGAGGTAAAAAAAAGGACAAAATTCTAAACCCGGGATATACAAAAGGGACAGAAAAACTCCCATATATACAAACGAGACAAACGCCTAGGGGCCTAAAAAGGTGCTTGACCTATAGATGTTTCATACAAACTAAAATAGTGGGCTTCATTAATTTTTACCCCTTGTACTTTCGGTCAAACTAGGATCACCCCCGGGAAAAAAAACCGGAATTTGACCCTTTATGAATTCCGCATTTCACCTCTTTTAGTTGGACCGATTCCGTTTCTGTTATCAGGATTAACGGAACTCATGGATGAACGACACGTGGCAATATCTTTTCATTCAATAATTTCTTTGTTTTTTACAAAAATTAGAACAATTTTTTTTTTGCAAAACATAATGTTTATTTTTTAAAAAAGTAACAAGCAATAAATACACATGATTTTTTTTTAGGAAGAGAAAAGCAGTAAAAGAAAATGATGAGGGTTTTCGCTAAAAGAAAATGATTATATAATCCTCCTTTTCTAATTAATCCTCCCCTTAATATTCTCTAAATATCTTCAAAACAAAAAATTTTCTAAGAAAAATTAAAAACTCCTACCACCACCACCACTACCACTATCTTCTCCACCGCCGCCACCACCAAATCTTATTGTTTGCTACTTGCTGATCATTTGATAATGATAATCATGCCATTGACGATGTGATTACTGTGATGCCATGTCGAGAACTACGTGGGCTTTGAACCCGGTTGCCGGGGTACGTAGGTGGTTTCTAGTGGTGGAGACTCAAGCCCAAATATTTTTATTTTTCCTTTTTGTTCCGAAACTTCTTCTCCTTCCCCTCCAATTCAATTTTATTATTTTTATGTGACTTTTTTCCACACAATGCACACTTGCACAAGGCATACATGAGTTCTTCAATTGCACAAGGTTTCGACCCAACATGGATGGGTGCCTAACACCTTCCCATCTATGACGAACCCCCGATCCCATGTCTTTGGTTCGTCATGACCGGTTGCCTAAAGGAGTAATTCAAAGGTTCTTCCCAAGTTTTGTCCTTAATAAAATTTAGGTGGCGATTCCATTGACATGGGATCGACCCGCGGAGGAAGGTGAAAGGAATAGGTGAGAAGGCTCAATGAACTTTTGGTCGGATTCTCACAGTTGGACAAAAACCAGATGATGCAGAACAAGCCTCTACTTCAAGAAATATTCACATAAAAGTGAAAGCACCTAGAGGACTCTCTATTGATGCTATACTTGGTGATATATCCGGAGGTGTAACCACAAGATCATCTATGAGAAACATAAATTCGCATCTAGCATTCCTGTCACAAGTGGAACCCAAAAATACGAGTGATGCTATTCTTGATGAAAATTGGGTCAATGCTATGCAAGAAGAGCTCAATCAATTCCAAAGAAGTGATGTGTGGGAGCTGGTACCTAAACCTTCAAAGCATCCTGTCATTGGAACAAAATGGGTGTTCAGAAACAAGCTTGATGAATCCGGTATAGTGGTTAGAAACAAAGCAAGGTTAGTTGCTCAAGGGTATAATCAAGAAGAAGGTATTGATTATGATGACACTTTTGCACCTGTTGCTAGATTAGAATCCATTCGCATGTTGCTTGCATTTGCTTCATTTAGATCATTTTAAATTATATCAAATGGATGTCAAAAGTGCATATTTAAATGGGTTCATATTGGAAGAAGTCTATGTTGAACAACCAGCCGGTTTTGAAAGTTCTGAACGTCGTGATTACATGTACAAACTTAAGAAAGCTTTGTATGGACTTAAACATGCACCTAAATCATGGTATGATAGACTAAGTTCCTATCTTGTCTCAAATGACTTTCGAAGAGGTAAAGTTGATTCAACATTATTTGTCAAAGTAAGAAATAATGATGTGATCATAGTGCAAATTTATGTTGATGATATCTTGTTTGGTGCTGCTAATGATTCCCTTTGTAAGGAATTTGAGAAGCTCATGCACAGTGAATTTGAGATGAGTGTGATAGGTGAACTCACATACTTTCTAGGATTTCAAGTGAAACAACTTGATGGTGGCATCTTCATAAACCAAGCTAAGGATATCCGAGAGCTACTGAAAAGATATGGTATGGATGCAACCAAACCGAGTCCCTCACCTATTAGCACTACTACCAAACTTGACAAAGATGAAAATGGTAAAGATGTTGACATTAAAATGTATAGAGGTATGATTGGAAGCCTTCTATACCTCAGTACCACTAGATCTGACATCATGTTTAGTGTATGTTTATGTACTCGATTCCATTCCTGTCCTAAAGAGTCCCATCTTAAAGCTATTAAGCGCATCTTCAAGTACTTAAAAAGGACACCTTCTTTAGGTTTATGGTATCCTAAAGTCGATGCTTTTACCTTGGTAAGCTACACTGATGCTGATTTTGCAGGATGTACATTAGACAGGAAAAGCACAAGTGGAACTTGTCAATTTCTTGGACAATCTCTTGTGTCTTGGTCAAGTAAAAAGCAGAATTTAGTTGCAACATCAACCAGAGAAGCTGAATATGTTGCAGCTGGTGCATGTTGTGCACAAGTCCTACGGATGAAACAAACCTATCTGATTATGGACTAATATTTAACTGTGTGCCTATTTATTATGATAGTTCCAGTGCAATTAATCTGACTAGAAATCCAGTACAACACTTTTGCACCAAGCACATCGAAGTTAGACATCATTTCTTCCAACATCATGTGTCGAAGAAAGATGTGGCTATCGAGTTTGTCAAGACTGAGAATCAACTCGCTGACATCTTTACAAAGCCACTCAAGGAGAAACAATTCACAAAAATCAGACTTGAACTGGGCATGTGTAATCTACCTTAAAGTCTGTAAGATAATCTGGTTGTTGCGTAAACCATATTTGTCTATGTGTTTTTGTACATGTTCATGCATCATTACACTTTAGTTTAATGCATTTATGACACTTGCACACAAACACTATGCACACATGCAAATGAGGATATGTTCAAAGGAATTCAAGTCATCAGATGAGGCAAGTAGCAAATTTGGAGAAGATCTGGTTCCAAATGAAACTATCCGTCAGTTAACGAAGATGTGATTTTTGGAAAAACCATCTACCTGGTGTTAGTGGATACCCGAACCCGTGATCTTCTCTCTTTCTTCCATTATTCAAATTCTCACCCTACTCTCTCTCTCTCTAAAACTCTCCTAAAAACATACAAACTCTCTCAAATCAAACACAGAAACCCTAAAACACCGAGTCTCTCAAACTCTCAAGCATGAAGACATACTCCGGCAAGGGAGACTCTACTGAAGAAGCCAAAACACCAAAATCGACTAAACCTACAAAAAAAAACACCTTCACCAAAACAGAAACATATTATCATATCGAAGCACTCTATGAAAATACAACCTCAATCTACTTCAGAGAAAACTTTAGAAAAGAAGAAGAAGCAGGTCAGATTTGACATCAACGAAGAAGACTGCTGCGGAAAGTCTGAAGAAATTCAAGGCTGATGAGTTGATGAGGGTGAAAATTGAAAAAGAGAAGGAGATTCAGAGGTCAGATTCTAGGAAATCAAAGGCTCTGGGTAGTACTCTTAAATTTCCACCACCCATTTCAAATGCTACTAGGATAGCAATAAAGAGAATCTATGATCCGAAATATGCTAGACTTGATTTTGTTCCATCTAAAGAGAAACACATTGGTGTGAGGATGTTATATGAGGCAGAAGAGTGGGCTGTAGAGAATATACAGGGAGCGTGTAAAAAGCTCTCTAATACACCAAATGTTGAAGAAATCAATTCTGTTTCATCCAGCATCGTGAAGCTATTTGGTGAAGTTAGTGAAAGAGCCGCTCGTGAATACTTTCTTCGTATTTTGAGACCAGTGGTACTAGGCAGTGAAGGAGGTCCATCTGGTTACATTATGGATGCTAATTTAGCTGAGAAAGAGAAGGAGCTGGGTGCCAGGCAAAAACAGTTTGAGGAGAAAATGCAAAAACTCAGAGATATGGTTGCTGTAGAAACCAAACCCTCTGAAAGGAGTCTATCACTGAACAATTGACAACACCTCTACAGAGATGGGCACAAGGAATCACGTTTGATCCTAAGGCTTCATGGAATGTTGCTGCAGCCTCGTTGGATCTATAATTTGTATTCAGAACTCTTAGTGAGGCAAAAGTTGAAGTTCTGGTAGAGAATCCTGGTACTGCCAGAATTCTACCTAAGAAGCCTATGGCAAGAGAAATTGGCCCTCTCATACATGTCATTTTCAATAAATTTGAAAAGCTGAGGTCAAATGAAGAAAAATGGTTTCTGACAGAGCTAATCAAAGAACTCACACCTGTTGTTGGAAGTGTGTTGGCTAAAGATTCAGAGAAAGATTTGGTTACTGAAAAGACCAAATCTCTGGCAGAAACTGAAACTACTGAGAAGGATGTGATAGATGGTGAAACTGTTCTTGCTGCATAATAGGATGTGCCTGCTGAAGGTTCTAAAAAGGCTAGCCGAGATGGTCTCACAGCCTTAGAGATTCTGAAGATTGCTGAAAGTATAGAGAAAGATGCTTTAAAGCTGAATGAAGATCTGGTTGTGGAGAAACCAGATGAGGTGGAGAACAGTGTAGGAAAAGAGACTGATGAGTCTGCTTTAGATAATGAGAAAGAGTTGGAGAAGCTATCTCAAAAATCTGTGTCTGCTCACAAGACTGATGTTCCAAAGAAGCAAAAGAGATCTGATGTGGTTTATGGAAAAACCAAAACTTCTGAAATAAGGAAGCCGAGTGCTTATCTCCTTAAAAGTGACATTGTATGGCAGACTGGAAAGAAGCAAAAGCAGGACACTGGAGTTCACTTGATTGATTCTGACTCTGACGAGGAAATGGCAGAGGCAGAAACTCCTAAGAAAAAAAAAGTCAAGGGAAATGATTCTGAGAAGAGTGCAAGCTACAAGTTAGTTGAGGCTGATCTGGTTGCTGAAGAACCAAAACTAGAAGAAAATCCTGCAGATTTTCTCATTGCAAAATTCTACTCTGACAAGAAAAGGAGAATAATGATGAAAATATTGATTCTGAGAAACAAGATGGTGATGAGGAAGAGAAAGAAGAAGATGGAGAAGAAGAAAAAGAGGATGAAGAAAATGATGAGGAAGTTGAGGAAGAACACGATGTTGAAGAAGCTGAACAAGAAGAAGTAGAGGATGCCAAGGATCATAATGATGAGGATCAGGAATCCGAAGAAGAAAAGGAAGAGGAAGAAGAAGAGGATCCCGAGCCCCAAAGAAAAAAACTAAGACAATTGCCGAGACCAAACCTGATGAGTTAGTAAAGAAAAAGGATGGGTCAAAGAAGTTCAAGACACTCACTAAAGACTACAATGTCGTCTTAGAAGATTTTGAAGCTCTCGGAGTCACTCCTATTCTGAAGCATTTCAAGCTTGATTATCTGGCCACATTAAAGACTCAAACTGATGAAGGCATCGTGGTTGAATTCTACAAGAAGTTGCGCATCAAGATGGACAAGAATGAAGATGTCAAATTTCTTGTGAGTACAGTTTGGGCTAAGAAAGGCACTATCAAGCATTATAACACCAAATCTGGGATTAAGGTGAACATCAAAGGAGCTCCTTCCTACAATCGGCAAACAAGGTTGGTGCATGAATCTTCCAAGAAAGGAGAATATCAGCAGTCAACTCCTCTTGCTCGAGCCTTGATGTTATCCTCACAAGAGTGATATTACCAAGACCTTGGCATCTGACAGATATTAAGAATGTTGACCTATGGTTTATTACGTGTCTACTGGAGAAGAGCTATATCTGCTGGTCATATCAGATACTTCTTCACATGGCCCTTTACCAATCCAGAAGTCATGGACACTTGGTCACTCTGATTGTTAAACGATTTGGTGTGAAATCACCAAAATCAGCCACTCTTCCGCAAATTGCGCCAATCGATCATAGATCCTTGTCCAACATGAGCATCAAAATTGGCATGAATGGTAAATATGAAGTGACTCTTGCTGCAAATGTTAAGGAAATTCAGTTGGATGATCTGAGTACTCGTCTAAGCCTTTTAGAGACAAATATGGTTGATATTCGTTATGAGGTAAGAGATCTCACGACATACATGATGGAACAATTTGAACTAGTTATTTCCTGATTCCCTCCTCAAGTAACCTATGATGATTGAAGTTTTTTAGATCTGATGCGATAGGATTCATGCATTGCACTCTTGTTCCTAATATTTTGGTACTTTGCATCATCTTTACTGTTTCTGGATATTTGCTATCCCTCTAGATGTTATTATCTTTTGGTATTATATCTTTTTCTGTGTTGTTCCTCAAGAAATTACCCCTTTTATGTTGATGCCAAAAGGGGGAGAAATTTGTCTATGTTGATTTTGTGCATGAACAAGGTGAATGTGGTTATTGTAAAAACCATATCCTCGATTAGTCTAACTGTGTTTTATGCAGGAAGTGTGGATGTGCGAAATCTGGTTCTTATTGAAACCATACTTTTGTTTGCGATATGGTTTGTGTGGAAACCACAATTATGAATGCTGCGCTTACTCTATTATACATGTTTGACAAATCCTTTATGCAGCAAACGAAAGCCAAAAGGGGAGGTTTTGGTTATAAAAAGCCGAGATAAAATTCACAATGATATTTTTTAGGCTTATATCGGTCAATAGTTGTTATTACTTGTGATTTACCTTGTTGAATTGCAAAAATATTTTAGAAAGGGGGAGCAACAATTCAGGAGGAGTTATTTTAAAACCTTTATAAAATCCTTTACACCCTTGTTGCAAAATAAAATCAACACCAATTTGTCATCATAAAAAAGGGGAGAGATTGTTGGCCTAAATGCCCCTTCAATGATTAATCTGTGATTTAGTGAATTTTGATGACTAACAAAGTATAAGTGTGCCTTGAGTTTTGGCTAGTGTTGATTTCAGCTTATAGGATGAAATATGGTTTCTGAACAACCATATCGCAACCACACCAGATGGTTTCTGCGCAACCATATCCAGAGCTGTCACTTTCACATTTTTCAGCAACTTGCGTGTGGTTCTACAAGCAATTAAAACCCACTTCCAATGTTCTGGATTCTTGAGCAAGTTAGAGAGAAGACTTCAGAGATGATTAGTGTACATTATTGCTCAACTCCCACCTAACTCATAATGGAGGATAAAAATTTTCCATTTATAGAAATACTTTGCTATCAAGAGAGCTGACAAGGCGCAATGGTCCCAATCTTGAGACAATAATGAACTAAAATCAACTTGGAGTTCAAAGAGCCGTTGCAACAGCTTTCCCCCCAACTCTGATTCTATAACGGAGGATTAAAAACACAACTGAAGATCCATCCCAGGAAGTAGTAGAAATCTGAGTTCATACTTGTGCTTACGATTGTTCAAAGATATGGTTTTTCTGGTCTAAGTTTTAAAAACAAAAATACTCAAAGTTTGTAAGAAAAAGTTTGGTTTAGTTTTGCTAGGATCTCAAGTCTAGGATTAGATTTGAGGGTAGGTTCGAGCTTAGCCTATAAAAGCTTGTAAAGGTTAAATCTTAGCCTAGAAAAGCTTGTGTTGTAAAGGTTTGGGTTGAACCTGTAAAAACCTAAGTTTTTAGTGCAAGTGTTTGAAATCTTAAAGAAATAAACCTTTATGTAGTGGAGGTACCTGGTGAGGGGGAACCATTATAAATCGCTTGTATCTACTGCCACTTACTCTCTCTACTTGTTATTTGCTTTAGAATTTCTTTCGAAGCTTGTTAAGATCTGGTTTCACAGAAACCATATCTTCAAGTGCGAAAAAGTTTAAAATCTTAATTCACCACCCCCACTCTTAGGCATTTCTGGGCCTAAAGAGATATGGTATGAATGCAACCAAATCAAGTCCTACGCCTATGCGTACTTCCACTAAACTTGACAAAGATGAAAATTGTAAGGAAGTGGATATCAAGATGTACAAAGGCATGATAGGTAGTCTTTTATATCTTATTGCCATCAGACAACATCATGTTTAGTGTGTGCTTATGTGCTCAATTTAAATCTTGTCCTAAAGAATTACATCTTAGAGCGCGAATATTTAAGTACTTGAAAGGCACACCATCATTAGGACTATGCTATCCCAAAGTCGGTGCTTTTACTTTGGCAAGCTATTTAGATGTTGACTTTGTAGGGTGCACTTTAGACAGAAAAAGTACAAGTGGAACTTGTTAATTACTTGGACAATCACTTGTATCCTAGTCAAGCAAGAAGCAAAATTCGGTTGCTATGTCAACCGTAGAAGCTAATGTTGCGGTTGGAACATGTTGTACTCAAGTCCTAGGGATGAAGCAAACCATATTCGATTATGACCTAATATTTAACTATGTGCCTATTCATTGTGATAGTTCATGTGCAATCAACTTGACCAAAAATCCTGTGCAACACTCTCGGACCAAGCACATTGAAGTTAGACATCATTTTATCTGAGATCAAGTGTTGAACAAAGATGTGGTCATTGATTTTTTTCAAGACTAAAAATCAACTTCCTAACATTTTTACAAAGTCACTCAAAGAGGAACAATTTACAAAAATCAGACTTAAACTGGACATGTGCAATCTACCTTGAAAGTCTGTAAGTTAATCTGGTTGCTTCATAAATCATACTTTCATATATTTGTCTTATGTGTTCATGCATACTCATACATTAGTATAGTACAATCATAACACTCACACTCACTGAGCATACTAGCAAAGGAGCACATCTTCAAGAGGAGTTTATATCATCAGAAAAGGCAAAAAGGCACAAGTGGAGAAAATTTGGTTTAAGGAGAAACCATTTATACAAATCCAGCAGTCATCAGGAAAGGAGATCTGGTTTTTGGAAAACACCATCTAGCAATGACAAAATGATTAATGTTCAGTTATTATTGAAAAAGAAGAAGGAACTTGGTGGTTTATTTTCTAAATTGTTGGCGGATGAAACTATACCATTTGAGGGTCCATAGAAGGATATTGTTGAGAAGGAGAAGGATATGTTGGCTGAGTTGGAGAAAGTTGCCTTTGAAATGCAGAAGTTAAAAGGTCTGGTTGTTGGAGAAACCAGATACATGGCTAAAGAGGCAGAAGTGGAAGCTACTGTGGTTCCTGGAGAAACCATTGAGAAGCAGTTTGCACAAGATCAGCCCGAGAAGAAGCAGGTCCCAAAGGAGCAGCTCTTAGACTTGAATGCTTCTTAGGAGAAAGATAAAGATGATGAGTTTGATGGGCTGACTATGATGAATGTTGTGAAGATTTTTTAGGAAGTAACAAACATAGTCCAATAGCCACCTGCTGATAATCTAGTTGGTGAAAAAGTAGTTGTTGAAGAAAGTGAAATTGGTGGTGAAGACTTGGAGAAGGAATTAGAAGAAAAATTAGAGGAAGTCAAAGCTGCCGAAAAGAGTAAATAAAGAAAGAGAGCTGATGAAGATAATGAAAAATATGGTTTTGTAAAAACCATTAGTGCAGATTATTTCTAACATTATCGGAGGAGAGCTGAAGCTAAGAGAAGCGCATTATTAAGCATTTTGATGGTTCTTTTGGAAAGCCAACTAATGTTGATGGAGCACCTACCTATGCTGAACAGAGAAAACTTCTTTTTGAGAGCTTAAAGATGTAGGGGAAATACAAGGACTTGTATCCAATAGTCAGAGCACTCATATACATGCTAACCATGATTGTTTTCCCACGACCACGGTACACGAAAACTATCAAAAGACAAAGCTAGTGGATTATTGCTTAAGATGAGTTCTGTGTGCTATGCTAATCTTATCCTCCACCAGATGGCCACTTATAAGGAGCAATGTCATGGTTTCCTAATCTTGTAAAGAGGTTTGGTTTGGTACCAACCAAATCTGATCTTCCCATTCGCACCGATTCTATTGACATGATATCTTTGCCTAAAATGGGAATGAAATTGAATATTGAGGAAGAATATGAGAACAAGAAGGGAGTCATTGCAAACGATGCTAAGTATGACAATAACACCACTCGAATTTGCTTTGTGGAGAAAGATGTTCATGCTTTGAGCAAAAATTTTAAGATATTTGAAGATAATGCGACGGAAAAGCCTGATCAGATTATCTATGCTATGCGTTCAATCGCTTCTGATGAAGAGTGAAACCTCTTCAAGATCTGATGCTCCTAGGTTCATGCATTGCATCTAGGTTATATTATGTTATATATGGTTATGATACATGGTTTTTATCGTGGCTTCTATATTTTGGATATTTATGCTTATATTCTGGATATTTATGCTACTCTTTTGGATATTTGCTTCTACATAGATGACGGATATTATGTTCTTATATGCTGTGTTATTTTAGTTAATATCCCTTATTTGTTGATGCCAAAGGAGGGAGAAAATATGCATATTGATCTTATGCAGGGAATGTGGTAAGGTTCCTGTCGAAACCATGAACCACACTTATGCTATTTTGATTATAATCCCTTTATGTTGATGCCAAAAGGGGGAGAAATATGTTTATGTTGATTTTGTGCAAGAACAATGCGAATATGGTTGTTATAAAAACCATATTTTCGATTAGTCTAACTGTGTTTTATGCAAGGAGTATGGATGTGCAAAATTTGGTTCTTATTAAAACCACGCTTATGTCTGCGATATGGTTTCTGTAAAAACTATACTTATAAATGTTGCGCTTACTCTGTTACATATATTTGACTAATCCTTTATGTAGCAAATGGAAACCAAAGGGGGAGGTTTTTGGCTATGAAAGCCGATATAAAATTCACATGCATACCCTTAGACTAAGTTGAGCCAAAGTTTGTTATTTATTGAGATTTACCTTGTCGATTTACAAAATTATTTTATATAGGGGGAGCAACAAAATAGGGGGAGCTTATAAACTGTTTATGAACATTTTCTAACCCTAGTTTTGCAGAAATCAACACGAGTTTGTCATCATCAAAAAGGGGGAGGTTGCTGGCCTAAATATAGACTAATCACCTCTTAAGCTTAATTTGTGTAACTAACCATGTTTAGTGATGGTTTGGAATTAATTTTGATGATTAACAAACTACTCGAAAAGAATGCTTCGTATATGGCTTGTGTTGATTAAGTTTGCAGGAAGAAGTATGGTTTCTGAAAAATCATACGGCGAGCGGAGGAGGATGTATGGTTTCAGAAAAACCATATGTGCGAGCTGTCACTTTGAACTTTTCCAGCAACTTGTGTGTGGTCCTCCAGGCATTTAAATCCCACTTCCAACGTTCAGAATTGATGAGAAAGTGAGAGGAAAGAGTCAAAAGAAGTGCAAAAAATATTTCTCTCTCATCTACCTTGAAGATGGTCCTCTTGGTAGTGCAAACTTGCCAAAAATAGAAACACTATGTAACCATGGAGATGCAGCTTGCTAAGTGGTCCTATAAGCAATTACAATCCACTTCCAGTGGCCTGAATTATTGAACAAGAGAGAAGACTCCATGGATGATCAAATGACTTTATTACTCAACTCCTATCCAATTTATAATGGTGGTCCAAATTTTCCAATTATGGAATTACTTTGCATATCAAGGAGTTGACATAGCGCAATGGTCCCAATCTGAAGCAATAATGAACTAAAGTCAACTAAGGGATCCAAGTAACTGTTGGAAGACTTCCCCCTAAGATTCAGAAGTATATAAGAGGACTCACAACACTTCTGAAACTTATTCCAGTCACTTTGAAAAGTTCTATGCTTTGAAGATACGGTTTTTGCAGGAACCAAACCTTTGAAAGATTCTATATTTCAAATTGAGCTTACCTTGTGAGAATCTTCTATGCTAAACCCTTTGTAAATACCTTTTGAGTGAGTCACTCCTGAGGTTATCTTGTTGAGATGATTATGAGCAAGACTTGGATTACTTTTGTTAGGAACTCAAAGCTGGGATTAGTTTTTAGGGTAGGTTTGAAGCTTGAGCCTTAGAAAAAGCTTTGGTATAGGTTTGAGAGTTGAGCCTTAGAAAAACTCTTGTATAGGTTTGGGTTTAGCCTTTGTAAAAGTCTAGGTTAGAGAGTGAGCCTTGGGAAAACTCTTGTAAAGGTTAGAGCTAAGCCTGTAAAAACCTGTAAAGGTTAGAGTTTAGCCTAGAAAAGCTTGGGTTTGTAAAGGTTAAGGTTGAACCTGAAAAAACCTAAGTTGTAGTGAGAGTGTTTGAAATCTTAAAGGAAGGAATATTTAGGTGGTGGAGGTACCTAGTGAGGGGGAACCACTATAAATCGCTTGTGTCCACTTTCTCTTACTCTCTTTGCTTATCTCTTGCATCAAAAGTTCTATCGAAGCTTAATAAGATCTGGTTTCATAGAAACCATATCTTCCAGTGCAAAAAGTTTTACAAGCCGGATTCACCCCTCCTTTTAGGCATTTTTGGGCCTACACTGACCTCTGAATCTCCTTGCCTTTTTCGATTTTCACTTTCATCAACTCGTCAGCCTTGAATTTCTTCAGACTTTCTGCAGCAGTCTTCTCCGTCGATGTCAAGTTCGTGCTGACCTGCTTCTTCTTCTTTTCTGGAGTTTTCTTCGGAGAAGATTGAGGTTATATTTTCATGGAGGGTTTTGATATGATAACAGGTTTCTGTTTTGGTAATGGTGCGTTCTTAGTGGCTTTGGTCGATTGTGGTGTTTTGACTTCTTTAGTAGAGTCTCGCTTGCCGGAGTATGTCTTCATGTTTGAGATTTTGAGAGACTAAGTGTCTTAGGGTTTTTTTTTTGTTTGGTTTGAGATATTTTTGGAAGAGAGATAAGCTCGGGTTTGTAAAGGAATTTCAGATAATGTAGGAGAGAGAGTGGCTCACGGGATATAGGGCACAGTTTTAGTGCAATAACTTCTCCACTTCCTTTTACTTCCTCTTGATTATACCTTTGAGCAACTAACCTTGCTTTGTTTCTTACCACTATACCGGATTCATCAAGCTTGTTTCTGAACACCCATTTTGTTCCAATGACAGGATGTTCTGAAGGTCTAGGTACCAGCTTCCACACATCACATCTTTGGAATTGATTGAGCTCTTCTTGCATAGCATTGACCCAATTTTCATCAAGAATAGCATCACTCGCATTTTTGGGTTCCACTTGCGACAAGAATGCAAGATGCGAATTTATGTTTCTCATAGATGATCTTCTGGTTACACCTCTGCATATATCTCCAAGTATAGCATCAGTAGAGAATCCTCTAGGTGCTTTCACTTTTCTGTGATTATTTCTTGAAGTAGAGGCTTGTTCTGCATCATCTGGTTTTTGTCCAACTAGACTGGACTATGAGTTTGGTATCAATGGTAATTGTTGATCGTGAGATGAAGCTGGTGGTTCATCATCATTATCAATCATAAAGTTATCAATGCTCTCAACATGTGGTAGAACTTCAGGAACAGTACCTGAATCTGTATCATCACTTGAATCACAAGGGTGAAATTCATCAAAAGTTGCATGCATGGTTTCTTTAACAACCATAGTTCTTTTATTATAGACGCGATAGGCTTTACTATTTACAGAGTAACCTAGAAACACAGCTTCATCAGATTTAGCTTGAAATTTATCCAAATTGTCCTTTGTATTTAGCACATAGCATCTAGAACTAATAACCCGAAAGTAGCTAATATTTGGTTTCTTACCAAACCATAACTCATAAGGTGTTTCTTCCGATTAAAGGACGCAAGGAAACCCTATTTAAAATATAGCATGTTGTACTCACACCCTCTGCCCAGAATTGTGTAGGTAACTTATGCTCATTTAGCATAGTTCTAGCCATTTCTTGCAGAGTTCGATTCTTCCTCTCAACTACCCCATTTTGTTGAGGTTTTTTAGGAGTTGAAAAGGTGTGAACTATACCATTTTGCTCACAGAAGTCACTGAAGGTTAGATTATCAAATTCTCCTCCATGATCACTTCTGATTTAGAAATCTTATAGCCTTTTTCATTTTGCAATCTCTTAGTAAGAGACCTAAACTTAGAACAAGCGTGATCCTTGTGTGCTAAAAATAAAACCCATGCAAATCTTGAATAATCATCAACAATAACGGACACATATCTTTTACCACCAATGCTCATGGTTCTCATCAGACCAAATAAGTCCATATGCAGCAATTCTAGTGATCTAGATGTTAAAACAAAGTGCTTGGGTTTAAAGGAACTCTTAATCTGTTTACCAAGTTGACATGCCCTACAAGTCGTTTCTTTTTCATACTTCAGTTTGGGCAATCCTTTTACTAACTCCATGGTAGACAATTTTGAAATGAGGTCTAGGTTTGCATGACCAAGACTTCGATGCCAGAGAGTAGGTGTTTCTGTTCTTACACTTAGACACTTAAGAATGGGGTTATAAACATCATTCAAAGATATAGAATATATATTTCCTTTTTTGGTTACAGTAAAACCCACATCTCCATTTTCAGAACATACTTAGCATTTAGAACATTGAAATGTGATCTTATAACCGTTGTCACATAACTGACTGACACTTAACAGATTGTACTTGAGATTATCAACCAATAAAACATGTTCAATGGAGGGATTAGAATCAATATTACCAAACCCGAGAATCTGTTTTTTGGACTTGTCCCTAAAAGTTATTTTTCCTCGGTCTTTCTTGACTAGGGATGAAAACATGGATGATTCTCCTGTCATATGCCTTGAGCAACTACTGTCAAGTATCCATTCATCCCTCATAATATGCAAGAAATGATTAGTTTTTAGGTACCCAAACTGCCTTGGGTCCTTCCTGGTTAGATTTGGTTCCTTTAGGAACCTATACATATCTCACATTTGTATTTGATTTCCTATAGTTACAATTTCTAACACCATGACCATTTCTGCCACAATAGAAGTAAGTAATAGGAGAAGCATCATATGCATATGTGTATTCTGTTCTTCTAGGAGAGTAACCGTAGAACCACTTATAGACTTATATGCATTCATATATGGTTTATTAAAAATCGGATTCTGTATGTAAGAACAATTTGATCTTGTCCTTACATTTCTCACAGAATGGTATGGCCTACTAGATGCCATATGAGGAGTATAAGATCCGCCAGGTCCTCCCTCATAGGTATGCACAGATCTACTTGGTTTGCTAAAAACCATATAAACAGTGTTTGGTTTGTATGGCATACCAGATCCAGCTATAACAAATTGCACAGACTAATTTGGTTTCTCAAAAATCACATGAGTAGCTCCTATTCCTTCTTTTTACACAGAATGTCTTTGCTGTCCTCGCAACGAATTTAAATTATTTGTACCCTTTATGAACTTTTAAAAAGAACTATTAAGATCATCGACATTCTTCTTAAGAACTTCATTCTCTTTAGTTATCTTCTCACTTATAGCCACATTTTTAGAGAATTCTACTTCAAGCTTGTCATAAGTGCTCTTCAAGAAAAAGTTTTCAGTCTTAAGATTTTCACACATTTTCAATGCATCAGAATGAGCATGTTTAAGTTTTTCATATGCAACCTTATGAGCTTCAGAATCATACTCAAGTAAATCAATTTTCTTTTAAGCTCTTTATTCTTCTTAACTACTTTCTTATAGTTTTCATGCAAATCACAAAAAGCATCTTCAATTTCATCAAAGGTGCATTTAGTCGAGTCAGTTACCCCTGATTCTCAATTCGCCATAAAGCATAGTTATGTGGCTTCTTCAGATCAGATTCGCATGAAGAGTCTGAATCATCCCAAGCCGCCATAGCTTTCTTTCTTCTAGTTTTTGAAAAACCAAATTTTTTCTTCTTCTCATATGGGTAGTCAAACTTCAAGTGCCTTGGTAGGTTGCACCCAAAGTATACCAAAGGATCTATTTTGGGCTCATCACCCTTTGCTTCTTTAATGAATTTCCCTTAAGATTTCTTCATCCTTAGGTATCTAGAAAATTTCCTTGAGAGAAAAACAAGCTCGGGATCGATATCCTCGTCATCAGGTTCTTGTATCTTTAGAGCTACATCTTTCTTCCTAGGTTCCTTCTCTTCAAATTTCGAGCCATGAACATAAAGCTTGCCAATGAGCTCATTATAAATGAGAATGTTGAGGTTTTGAGCCTCTTCAATGGCTGTAACCTTAGACTTCCACTCCTTGGGAAGAGATCTCAGAATCTTTGCAAATTTTTGTCTATGAGTAATGACTTTCCCAAATGCAGCAAGATTGTTGCAAAGTATTGTAAAGCGAGTATCCATTGCATTTATGGTTTCTCCAGGAACCATCTAAAAAATTCATAATCTCTCATCAAGATGATGAGCTTAGACTCTTTAACTTGATTTGTGCCTTCATGAGTGACACACAGGAGCCTCCAGATTTCATATGCAGTCTCGCAAGACCTGACCTTTTGGAATTCAGTTTCACTGATTCCACAAAGAAGGGTATTCTTGGCTTGTGCATCGAGTGTAGCTCTCCTCATCTCCTCTTCCGTCTAGTACGACATGTCCCTTGCCGGTCTGGTATAAGGAACCTACAAGATCCTCCACATCTCAAGATCTTTAGCTTCCATAAAGATCTTCATTCGAAACTTCCAATAATCGATGTTGGTGCCATCAAAGTATGGCGCCTTGTTGATGCTTGTACCCATGAAAGCCATGATCTTTGTCTCAGTTTTACTCCTTGAATATGAGAACACAACTTCGCTACTAATTGTGGGCCCAAAAATGCCTAAGAGAGGGGGGGGGGGGGAGAGGGGTGTGTGAATTGGGATTTTAAACTTTTTCGCATTGGAAGATCTGGTTATCAAGCTTCGGCAGAATTTTTAATGCAAGGATGATCAAGAAAGTAAGAGAAATTGAACACAAGCGATTTATAGTGGTTGCCCTCACCAGGTACCTACACTACCTAAAGGTTCCTTCCTTTATGATTTCAAACGCTCTCACTAAAACTTAGTTTTTTGTAGGTTAAACCCAAACCTTTACAACACAATCTTTTCTAGGCTAAGCTTTAACCTTTACAAGCTTTTATAGGCTAAGCTCTAACCTACCCTCAATTCTAGTCCTAGACTTGAGATCCCAGCAAAACTAAACCAAGCTTTGCTTACAAACTTTGAGTATTTTTGTTTTTGAAACTAAACTCAGAAAAACCAGATCCTGATCAATTGTAAGCACAAGAATGAACTCAGATTTCTGCAAATTGCTGGGATGGATCTTCAGTTATGTTCAAGACCCTTCTTTATAGAATCTGAGTTAAGGGGAAAGCTACTGTATCGGCTCTTTGAACTCCAAATTGACTTCGATTCATTATTGCCTCCAGATTAGGACCATTGCCTTGTCAACTCTCTTGATTGTGAACTATTTCGGTAAATGGAAAGTTTGAGCCTCCATCATGAATTAGGTGGGGGTTGAGCAATAATGTTCACTGATCATCTCTAAAGTCTTCTCTCTAACTTGCTCAAGAATCCACACCGTTGGAAGTGAGTTTTAATTGCTTGCAGGACCACACGCAAGTTACTGGAAAAGGTGAAAGTGACAGCTCCGGATATGGTTGCATAAAAACCATCTGGTCTAGTTGCGAAATGGTTTTTACCGAAATCGTATTTCCTCTTGTAAGCTAAAATCAACACAAGCCAAACCTCAAGGCACACTTGTATCTTGTTAGTCATCAAAATTCACTAAATCACAGATTAACCATTGAGAGGTGATTTAGGCCAACAATTTTTACCAATAAAATCAAACCAAAAATGTGGTGAGGCATGATTAATTACAGAAATTAATCAATAATTATATCAAATAAATCGATTCCAACAGAGTATACAATCAATCGATTCCAAAAAAGTATACAATCAGTTTTGCTTCATATACAATTGTTTAATCAAGGAACAGTAATGCAATCATATATTGCATAGATGAGTACAATTGTCATTCACAAATTGATTGTACATAGAGCCATTTAATAGTGAAATCGATTCTACAATATACAATTGTTAATTATATTGCAAAACAATTTTTTCTTTTATTACAAATTGATCAATGAATTGAACAAATCAATTAGCCAAAAAACAAGCCTTATGGCTCCGCTACCAATGAAGGAATCTATACACATGTACATAGAGTAGATAAGGACACTTATCTGTAAGTAGTGAAGCGGAAGCATTGTCAGGATCGGGAGCCACGGTTTAAATTACTGGTCGGTGGAGACCGTCACAGCGTGTCGGGGCGTTGTGAGGATCGGGAGCCACGACTTAAATTACTAGTTGGTGGAGACCGTCACAGCATGTCGGATCGGTCCCCTTGTCTCCACGGTCTAAATCCCTAGATTGCAGTGTATGCAGGTCATCTGTGTGTTTACTCAACATATGTGTATCATGTGTATAATACGTTGTACCTCAGCCTCCCCTTGTGGTGGCTTATATAATGTACTAGTTGGGCCCAGTTGGGCTTAAGTGAGCACCCCTTATAGGTGGACTCACTATTTTCCAACATATGTTGTTTATGTGCTGCGCATGCCCGAGCCACCTGGTTCGGATCCTCCATATCAGCTACTTAGTTGATGACAAGCACTTTCAGGGCACAAAGACACGGTGAAACGAACTTGGTCATCAACTCCCTCTCAAAGAGGAGATGCAGTTGAGAAGCACAACAACAAGGAATCTCTAGCAAATTTGGAAAACAAGAAATGAAGCTGTCTTTGAGGGCAAGGTACTAGAACCTAGTGGAACAATTAGTCGAAGCACCGTAATGGAGGATGAAAACATGAGATCAACCAGTCCAGAGCGCCCAGACGCTGCTAATGGTCTTAATATTCCCTCGGTATGGGAACACCCACCTTGCTAGATACCAGCCGGAATCTGACGAGTATTCCGTGACAGTAGGGCCATATTACCACTCCAATTTTATTGAAAACTGGGCAACTACCCATGTTACACACGGGTTTGGGCGCCGAATGATTTATTCCGCGTTACACACGGGATTTTGGTTAATTTTTGTGAAGTACTATTAAACCAAATCATATAGGCAATATTCTTAGCTAATAAACTTTGAAGTTCACACATGACTGGGATTCCATCATATAAAATCAATATAACGACCAAATCATATGCATTGGGTTGTATATGTTTATTATTGATTTCGGTTTTTTAACTTAATAATGTCATGATATTTTGGAAGATCCATTATAAGATCCATTACTATATTCTTTCTCCAAATGTTATGCTCCTTGTAAGATCCATTACTATGCTCTATAGGATTATAAACAGCAACATGAAAATGATAGAATTTTTAATTTTTTTAATGCATGCAAATGTTGTAAGTAGCAAGAATTTTTTTCTTGTAAATCTTATTGATTTTAATTTATGAGTTCGTGTAATATCTTTTCTAATATTTTACGTTGAGTGTAAATATTCAATTTGTTTCTTTTTTGACACTTTCATATTTTAGATAAAGTTTGTATTTATCTATAATTAGTTTTTAGAACTAATTTTCCTCTCTAAGGTAATTTCATTAATTTTATCTTCTCCACCTCATTTTATAAAATTCTTATACTATTTAAATATGTATAAAAATCATAATTTATATTAGTTATGTACTCCATTATTTTATTTTTTATATATATTAGTATTCAAGGTAGTGAATTAGCTTTTAAGTTATTATATGAAGGTAAATATTTTACAGAATTATTCATCAATATCTATTATAACATATTTTCTTATATTATATTTATCATAAATAAATATTTAAAATATTTACATATATTTTTTAAAAAAAGACAGTATTTTCTTATTCGTAATCTGATTGGAATGGAAAGTTAGTTTCCTATGTTCATTGACTGCTTCAATAACTCACATTAAATATTTTTTTTAAAAAATTAATATATATTTTTTGCAATTTTAAAAATTCATTTACGATAATAAATATTCAACAAAATTTTCTGACATTTTTTTAAAATTTTTAGTCCTCTATTGTTATATTTTTTAACAAATAAATTTAGTATATTTTTTCTGCAATTTTAAAAATCCATGTACGATAATAAATATTCTATGAACTTTTTTGAAATTTTTTTGAAAATTTTGGTCCTCTATTGTTACATTTTTAATAATTTTTTCATTTATATTGATGAGTTTAAAGTCTAGCATTACCATTTTATTATAAATACTTTAATTAATTTTTTATAAATGATAATTTTTTGTTTAACATGATATAATTCTCTATCTCCATTTTAAAGGTGTTTATACTTTATATAGATTTTATATTTATTTATAATTGTTTTATAAATAATTACTTTCCTAGTTAACTTGTATAAACATTTTTAAACATATAATATTCTTTCTAAAAATATATATTATTTATTTTAACACTTAAATAGTAAATTTAGTAATTGGTATAGACTTATAATCATGTTAGATTCCGATTTGGTAGTTATATATTTTATATATCATCAGATAAAGTTTTTTTGAACATAAGTTACGATTTTAATGTCTTGATATTTTGGAAAAATTGTCTTGTTTGTATGCTAAAAATATGGTCACTTGTTTGTGAAAAAAAAAAAAGGTCTCCTATTGTGACCAACGCTATTGAAATTGCAATTAGTGAAAAATAATTTTGTTGTTGAGAAATATTATTTATGTTGGTAAAGTTGTTCATAAAAATTTATTCATATATATTTCAATTATGTATTGAAAGTTGATATTAAATTTGTTTTACTAATTTTTACCAAACTAAAACATTGGAACTCTTCTACTGTGTATTGCTTATGAATTATATTAGTGCATCTGAAGGAAAAAAGTAAAAGGAACAGAACAAGAACAATGAATAGATTCCTCCTCTTCGCTAACTCCGCCTTCGCCGCCGGCCTCTTCACTCTCCCCAATTCTTCCAATCCCTTAACCTTCTCCATCGCTTCAATAAATTATCAGCCAAGATCCAACTCTGGTTTGCCACCGGAGGTGCTGCTCCTCCACTCTCTCCCACTGCTTCTTTGGTCATCACCTCTGCCAGCCAGCTCCTCCTCTCCAATTCTCCATCCGGCAGGAAGTTGTGGCGTGGCACCCCCATAGCAAACCCAAAGGGGCCGCGGCCTCCTCTGTTGTCGCATCCACTAACTCCTCACTGTAAACCCTAAAGCATCCACTTCATCTCCGCCACAATCGCACCACCTCATTTGTTGCTGAGAAGCTTTAGCGCCGCTGCCCTGGTAGATTTTTCTGGTTGTATTTTGGTATACTGATATAGTAGCAACTTTCCAAAAACAGGTACTACATGGTTTTTTTTAAAAAAAAATATGAAATTCAACATGTTCATATACACAGATTTAACTAAATTGCAAGAATAATTTGTTAAAGAAATTTAAACAGTCACAGTGGAGTAATAATAAAATAGGAACAAATCAATTATACTAAGGGGATTTGAAAGCTTACCTGTAAGAACCCGACCCAAAATCACTAGGGCCTTCTCACCTATTCCTTTCACCTTCTTCCTCAAGTCAATCACATATGAATGGAGTCGCCACCCAAGTTTTATTAGGGACAAAACTCGGGAAAAACCCTTGAATGACTCCTTAGGCAACATGGTCATGGAGAACCAAAGACATGGGATCGAGGGTTCGCCACGGATGGGAAGGTGTTAGGCACCCATCCGTATTGGGTCGAAACCTTGTGCAACTGAAGAATATGAGTGTGCCTTGTGCAAGTGTGCATGTGTGGAAAATAAAGAGAAGGGGAGAAGAAGAAGATTTGTCTTGCATCCCGTTATAAAACCGAGACTACCTATGTACCCGAGTGATCGGGGTCAAAGCCACGTAGTTTTAAACATGGCACACACCGGCCACTTACATCATCAAAAGTATCAGCATGTGATCAGCAAGAATCAATCAGAAGAAAGGGATTAGTGTTACCTCTTGTAGCCCTCCTCTAGCTCCTTGTAATCGGTTGTGTTCACCACCCAGCTTCTTGCCACTCCTTAGCTCTATGGCTGATCCTCTTCTTGATTTCTCCTTGCTTGACTACTGCTGATGCTCCCCACAAAAATCCTCCAGAGTTTCTGCCTTAGAATATAATCCAAAGCATGGAGAGGTAGAGTTTCTCCAAACAATAAGAGCTTATGGGTGTGTATGTGTAGAAAATTGTGTGTCCCTTGAAATGTGAGTGAGGAGTCTTATTTATAGTGTTCTGGGAAGCCTAGGGACGTGGACCTGCTTAATGGTGAAGATCATGCCCGAAAATCTGGTCCAAAATCGCGTAGGATCGAAAGCGAAACAAAATCGGGGATTTGGGGCCTTTCTGGAAAGGGATGACCACCATGGCTGGCGGTCATCTGTTGGATGTCCGCCAGGCCCGACGGTCAAGAGTGGAGGACCGCCGGCACCTAGCGGTCATCGCAAGAGGACCGCAGGTCACCCCGCGTGCCACCCGTTCTTTCCTTTTCGAAGTCCCAATCCCCCTAATTCAGCTTTGATTTGATCCTACTGCGTAATCAACCCAGAATCACTCAATTACTTGATTAACACTCCCCTAAATCATTCCATAATAGATTAATTACACATTGACATCCATTTTAAGCAAAAGCATACCAAAAACACAAAATCTACTTAAATGATAACTTAACTCTGATTTTACATGAAAATCAGAGCTACAATTAGCTTGCAAGAAATGTGTTAATGGGCTGGATAAAATCTGGAGAATTAATTTGGACCTTTAAACCCATTCCTAACCCAAAAATAAATCATCTCAATATAATTAGGTCAAAAACAACTAAAAGGGCCCAGAAATGCATTTTAATGTAAATAAACCTTGTTACATATTTTACCCTAAGATTAAATCATTTCATTATTCCTAAGGTTTAAATGCATAAAGGCTTAGATTATCAAAATACATTAATTCCACTAAGTTAAATTCTTATCATGCCTTAACTCAAAATCAAATCATCTCATTAACCTTGAGCTTAAGCATGTTTAGAATCTAATTTTAGTGAAATATTCGCGGGTCAAATTTGGATGTTCACGTTACCTAAAATCCTCCTTGATTGTTCTGTAATTGGCCTCAAATTGTTTTTTTCTTGATTGTGGATGAACAATAATTTTGAATTTGCCCTGAAAATTCAGAAGTTTATGTATAAGTAAACCAATTCTAAAAAACATGGAGACATCGTTCTCTTTAGTCACAGAAAAAAAGTTACTGTGAACACCAAATTTGACCCATGAATATTTTACTAAAATTAGATTCTAAACATGCTTAAGCCTAAGGTTAATGAGATGATTTGATTTTGAGTTAAGGCATGATAAGAATTTAACTTAGTAGAATTAATGTATTTTGGTAATCTAAACCTTTATGCATTTAAACCTTAGGATTAATGAGAAGATTTATTCATAGGGTAAAGTATACAATAAGGTTTATTTATATTAAAATACACTTCATTGCTTGGGCTCTTTTAGTTATTTTTCTCCCAATTTTATTAAGATGATTTATTTTTGGGTTAGGAATGGGTTTAAGGGTCCAAGTTAATGAATTCTCCAGAGTTTATCCAGCCCATTAGCACATTTCTTGCAAGCTAATTTTAGTACGAAAATCAGAGTTAAATCATCATTTAAGTAGATTTTGTATTTTTGGTATAATTTTGCTTAAAATGGGTGTCAATATGTAATTAATCAATTATGGAAGGATTTATTGGAGTGATAATCAAGTAATTGAGTGATTCTGGGTTGATTGGAGGGTTGATTACGCAGTAGGATTAATTCAGAGATGAATTAGGGGGATTGGGACTCGAAAAAGGAAAGAATGGGTGACACGCGGGGTGACCGCCGATCATCTCGCGATGACCTCCGGGTGCCAGCGGACATTCACACATGACCGCGGTCCTGGCGGTCATGCAGCAGATGACCGCCGTAGTGGCGGTCATCCCCTTCCAAAAGCGCCCCAAATCCCCGATTTTGTTTCTTTTTCGATCCTACGCAGCTTTGGACCAGATTTTCGGGCATGATCTTCACCATTAAGCAGGTCCATGCCCCTAGGCTTCCCAGAACATTATAAATAGGACCCCTTACTCACATTTCAAGGGACACACAACATTCTTCACATACACACCTATAAGCTCTTGTTGCTTGGAGAAACTCTACCTCTCCAAGCTTAGAAATCTATTCTTAGGCAAAAACTCTAGAGAAATTTCGTGGGGAGCATCAACAGTAGTCTAGCAAGGAAGAATCAAGAAGACGATCAACCATAGAGCTATGAAGTGGCAAGAAGGTGGGTGGAGAACACAACCGATTACAAGCAGCTAGAGGAGGGCTACAAGAGGTAACACTAAACCTTATCTTGATTGATCTTTGCTGACTATATAAGGATACTTTTGATGATGTAAGTGGCCATTTTGTGTCATGTTTAGAACTACGTGGATTTGACCCCGTTCACTCGGGTACGTAGGTAGTCTCGGTTTCACAACGGGATGCAAGCCAAATCTCCTTCTTCTCCCCCATTTTTTTACTTTCCACACTTGCACACTTGCACAAGGCACACTTGTACTTTTCATTTGAACAAGGTTTCTACCCAACATGGATGGGTGCCTAACACCTTTCCATCCGTGACGAACCCTCGATCCCATCTCTTTGGTTCGCTATGACAGGATGCCTAAAGGAGTCATTTGAAGGTTTTTCCCAAATTTTGTCCTTGGTAAAATTTGGATGGTGACTCTATTGACATGGGATTGACCCGAGGAAGAAGATGAAAGGAATAGGTGAGAAGGCCCAAGTGATTTTGGGTCGGGTTGAAACGCCCGTGTCCCAATTTATTAATATAAACTATAAATTAAATGTAAAATGACCAAATTGCCTTTATCATTTCCGGGACACGAAAAATCATCAACTAAAACACCGTATCCCAAATTATCCATTAAATTAATTATATCATGTGAAGTGACCAATATACCCTTCTGCCCCGGGATACGATAAAAATCAAGATAATCATTAATTAAGCAATACATATAGACAATACATCATATCAAAATAGAGTATGCAGCGGAAGACAAATACATATGACAATACGTATGCATTGAACCTTATGGATCCGACCCGAGGAGGAAAGCACCGCCACCTGCTGATATGCTCTTCTGATCATCGATCAGCTAACCTGTGTAAAGACTGTGAGGGGGTAAGACCAACCACTGTCTCACCGCAAACAAATAAACTAGTGTATACACATACAAATCAACTACAAGTACACTGGCAACATGCAACAGTAACCACAATGCACAAACAAGTCACAATGAACAATACAAGTCATCATCAAACTTCAAACCAACACTGATCTTTAATCACTTTGTTATCAATTATCATTGTACTTTATTGTTATTAGGGTTGAATGTTTTATTAGGATTTAATATTTTATTAGGGCCCTCTACTGTGTGCATCGAGCTCGGTCCCGTCTGATCAGACAACCAGGGCATAAGCCCAAATACAATCAGGGCCCAAGCCCAAATATCATCATAGAGAGAGAGAGAGAGACAGACAGAGAGAAAGAGGGAGGTAGAAAAGTGGAGATAGAAGGAGGGAGGTAGAACCGGTCATCACAGACTCATATGCAAAACCGCATATACCATGCTATCCCGCATGCAATCCCGAAGGGTATCACTTCCCGCTCGAACCAACCGGTCAATAGTCCCACAGTAGAATTATTATAATCTGTTATTTATGCTTAAAGAGTTTCGTGTACCATTACATATGATTGTCCAGGTTTGTGTGGATTTTACATCTTATTCTCAAGTCCGGGCCTCCAGCCCATAGTCCACCACACAAACCACAAAACCATATATCATGTTATTTAACACACAAACAAGTCATACTCGACAGGCATATTATACCACACTGGTACACAGTTCATATAATCATGCACACTGCATCAGAGATATCATCATTAAGATACAAGGTGTAAGCAAGAACATCCACAAAGCAGGCAAGCATGCATACAGCATTCAGGGCCAAACAAATAACACCACTTTATATACCAAGACAATTAACCGAGTAATGTAGGCAGTAACGCATACAAAGATTTATATGTCCTCACCTGGGCCATAATATCATCCTCGGAATTCGAAGCCCGTTCCGCCTTGACAATTCCATATTAATAACAAAATATAACCCCACATAAGGTCCACATAAAACTATGCTAAAAGCATGTCAATGTCGTGACTTTAACCTATATTATCCTTTGTCCTTAAGTTCGATTAAACAGGTCATGAATCTAAGCCCAAACAAGTCCAAACATATATCTGGGCCTAAAGCCCATATCATTTAAAGCCATTGGGCCTAAATCCCATCTTAAATTAATTACTTTTTATTGGGCCTATAGCCCATATATACCAAAATCACTATTAAACCCAATCACATTTTACTTTGGGCTTAAAACCCATCATTAAATCCATATTAGACATAGTGTATCTTAAATGACTTGGGCCCAATCCGTCATGAAAATCATACTACTTAGTAAAACCCGAGTCCAGCCTTTCCGGCCCACCAGTCCCATCCGCGTCGGTGGAATACCGGCCACGCCACTCAACTCTCCAAACTCGATTTTCACTATATTCCGTTTCATTTTAATACACTAATTAAATGCATTTACACTACATGTCTTGTAAAGAAACTTCGGTATACACGTCGCTCGGAATTACCGTGTAATGCCGGGATACATCGCCTCGCTGGAACAGTACCCGAGCCCTCACGGAAAATTCCCGTTCTCGCCGGATTCCGATCAACCTCGCCGGAAAATCTCCAAAATTGCCAAACACATCCTGAATAGCACTGCCGAACCCGGAATCCCAAAAACCAACATCAAAACTCAAGCAAACAACAACCACAGCCTTATATCGATCTAAGAAACTAGTTAAAGGTGTTGAATCCTTACCCAGAAAAAGAACTCGCTGCCTACCACCGAAACTACCAGAATCCATTGGACAACAACAGTTCGAGCCTCTGCCTGAACAACACAGCACATACAACCAGTTCCCATTCGACCGAGCACCATCACTGAGGCAGCAAGCAATCGCCGGCAACGAACCCTACACCGGTCATCAACTTCAAACCACCCCCTCGTCGTCGCATCCATCGCGACCAGAACCGTCATCAGCAACCAACTCACTCGCGCCGTCAACAAAATAAAAATCCCAATTCAAAAAAGTTATCCACCATATCCCGCAGCCAAAAGAAGCGAAAGGAAAGAAAGAAGAATGGAAAAGAGGGCGGCGGCTTACCGAACACTAAGCGCGGTGGCGGCGGCTTGCACTCCCTGCCTCAACCCCGACCACGCACAGACCAGTGCGCAAACTCCTCCACCATGCGAGGATGGCGGCGGCGCTACCAGGTAGACAGGCGAAGATGAAGGCCAACATCGGGGTAAACAGAAGAGGAGATGACGATGAATCGGGGATGTGGAGAACACAAAAAGAGAAGAAAAGAAGAGGGGGAAAGGAAGAGATAAGGAGACGACACCATTGAGAGAAACCTAGGAAGAGGAGAGGAAAAATCGGGTGGAAATCGTGGGGAGGAGAGGGAGACCCGGTCGGCGGCTCGGGAAAAAGGAAGAGGAGGAAAAGAAAAGAGAGGAGAGAGGGAGAAAGAGATGACTTTTATACCACCACTCTAGGGTTAGGGTTTAATCGCAACGCAAAACGGCGTCGTTTTATCCAAACAACGTCATTTTGAGTACAACTCCCTCCTCCCGTCAACCGTCAAGTCAAAACTCACTACTATATATGTTTTATCTTTTGGTTCATCCAAAACTACGTAGTTTTAAGTAAAATTACTACCAGCAATGTGTTTTATTCCCAAAACACCATTTAATTCCACATAAAAGAAGATACTTATAAGGTAAAGATTATTTAGTTCCAGAAAATAATTAATTAAGTCCAGGAAAATAATTTCCAAGAATTCTGTGAGGACAAATTGGAAATTTATATTGCAAGAATTCCGAAAATCCATAGAAATTAAATACTGAAAATTCAGGGCGTTACACGGGTTCTCACAGTTGGCGACTTCACTGGGGAAGTAGTGGGTTCAAGAAATCTTGTGCAATCGTCGAGTTTAGTGTGCCTTTCTAATTGTCATCATAAGTGCCTTGCATTCATGATGATTGATGTGAAGCCTTTACCGTAAGAGGGCGAGGGAATCCAAGTCCACCACACGCTTTCTTTAAGTGATGGTGGCTTGAGTGAACCCGTTTCTCAATGCTTAGCAATGATGGGGATTAATTGGCCTGTGACCTCACTCGATATCCATTATCACAAGTGAGTAGGTCAGCCTACTCCCTAGCGGCAATCTTTTGGCCCCCAACCAGCTGCATACCCTGAGCATCCCATGCATAATGAACCAATAAGTGGTACGTGCATTTTAAGTGATTGTTGCTGTGATGTCAAGTTAAGTGTGAAAAAGGTGCTCTTTTTTATTTATACATACCCAAGAAAAAACCAGTGAGAGTTGGTGTGTGTCAAAAGCCTTTGGGATCCCAGGAGTCCTGATACCTATACTCCGACTACTAGGGCAAAATGAGTGGAGACGATCATACCAAGACGAATGTGGCTGAGGAATCCATGGACCTGCTGAAAGAGCCAAGAATCATAGATGCACTACTGGATTTGTAGAAAGGGAAGATGAAGTCCCCTGGGAATGATGGGGGATAAGGCTCTAAACTAAGCATTGAGAACAAGGTGGTGGTCATTCAGGACGATGACTCAGTGACGCAAGATTCCAAAGGAGATGGAGAAAGACTTAAAAGGGTAGAAGAACTATTAAAGACCATGAAGAGGAAGGAAGAGGATTGGAACTTGGATCGACTGTCCTTGTTCCCCGAAGCCTGGCTACCTGCGAAATTCAAAATGCCTGACATTAAGAAGTTCAATGCAATGGGATGTCCTACAACCCACCTGGAGATCTATGTGAGGATGCTGCAGTATGTGGGGATAGGACCAGAGCTGATGGTTCAACTATTCTAGAGGGCTTTTTCGGGAGCGGCCTTGAAGTGGTTCATGAACTTGGATGAAAGCAAGGTGAGCAAATGGGATGACATCAGCAAGGAGTTTGTAAACCAATACAGTTACAACACTGAAGTAGATGTAACTAAGAGGGATCTTGAGACAACCAAGCAAGAGGCCCAGGAAACTTTCTCTGCATATATCTCGAGATGGCGCGGCAAGGCATCACTGATGGTGAATAGACCCACTAAAGAGGACCAAGTGCAAATGCTGATCAAGAATCTCCAACCAGGTTACTATGATCGCATGGTTGGAAACTACTATGCTAACTCTGAAGCACTTATTGGGGCTGGGATACAATTGGAGGATGCTATCAGCTTTGGGAAAATCAAAGCCTCTATGGATGTCCCCATGTCCAAAAGGAGCTTTAATGTAACTCAAGGAAAGAGGTCCGCTAAGGTGAATCATGTTGCCATCCAAACGCCATTGCAAATTGGGCCGACTCCTAGGGAATTCACCACTCTCCTTATGTCTTTGGGGAAAATGCTCAAGAAATGCATGGAAAAGAATTTGTTGCAGCCATTGGACCCAAGGCCCGATTTGCCTTTGAGAGGAGATCTTAACAAGTTCTGTGAGTTCCACCAGATGGCTAGGCTCACTATTGATAATTATTCTTGACTTCGCCATGAGATCTAAGATTTGATAGAGAGGAACGAGATAATCCTGCCCAAAAGACCCAACACCAGATTAAACCCACTGCCCTTGCATGAGGAGATTGACATGATAGAGATGGGACCTAAATTGGAACCGGAGTGCCTTGTGCTCAACCTAAGTGAGTATGTGGAGTCAGATGAAGAAATTGATGTCATCGCTAGATCTGGAAGGGTAGTAAGGAGAGCCCCTCTTAGCAGCTGAAAAAGTCTCAAGCCAATATCTCAATATGGGGTTTGTTGATGTCCTCCCGACCACACAAAGAGAAGGTGCTCCAGAATTTGAGGAAGGCCCATATCCCTATTGACACGTACCCAAGACCCTGGCTAATATGATAGCATCCATGGAGAGCGACAACCAAATATCCTTCTTTGATAAGGATCAATGCTCGGACAAAGGGGCCCATGTTGAAGCGTTATATATGACAATTCAAGCCAAGGAAAGCCAAATACCCTTGGTATTGACAGATAATGGGTCCGCTTTGAATGTGTGCCCTTTGAAGAGTGCAAGCTTATTGGGATTCGAGGCCTCTGATTTCTTACCCTCTAGGACCATGGTTAGGGCTTATGACAATGCCCGAAGGGAAGTGCTGGGAATGATAAGGTTAGAAGTAATCATTTGGCCTGCTCCTTTTACGGTTTAATTCCAAATACTTGATATTGCATCCAGTTTCAACCTGCTCCTAGGAAGGTCTTGGTTGCATCAAGCTCGGGCTGTGGCCTCCACTCTGCATCAAATGCTACGATTCCCTTACCAAGGAGGGATAGTTACAGTCAACAGGGAAATGGCCGAAAAGAACATCAAGCCATTGTTCGGAATTGAAAAGGAGGAGGAGGTGACTTTGTCTGGCTTTGTCTTTGAATCCGTAAGCAGCATCACAGTGGATAAAATTGTCATCAAGCCTCCTTATTATGATCCATTCGGCAATACATCAATCATGGGGATCATGGAGAAAATGAGGTATTTTCCGGTCATGGGGCTAGGGAAGAGACAACAAGGGGTATTAGAGATCCCTCAAATTTCAAAGGCCACACCGCCCTTCGGTCTGGAATACACTCCAACCCCAATGGATCTGGAGAGGCAAAGGGTGAAGAACCATGCAAGGGCACTAGCTCGGAAGAAGAAGCATGAGTGGGACTTCCCAAGAATCCCTACTTCAAGACACTGAATGGCTACTTCGTAAAAGAAGGAGAGGACTTTCCCTTTTGTGGATTCCCCGAACCATGGGTATGCAACATCACTAAGATCAGGAAGCCAGGGTTCGAGTTATTTTTCAACTGCTATCCCGAAGAGGTGGGAGATCCAGAAGAAGAAGAGAGGGGTGAAGAAGAGGAAAACTTCGGTTGCAAGTAGCTCTTTGAGGAGAATGGGGCTACTTGAAGAGATGGGTGTTCGTCTACATGGGGTGCCTAGTTGAAAAGTTTGGAATTTAGTCTAAAAAGGAGCCAATAGGCGAGTCGTTGTTATGCTGTTTTTTTTTTAATAAATAAAGGCACCCTTTCTTTCATATATGGTCATCTTGGAAATTTCTTTATGCATGCATAATATGTGTGAGTATGATGAGCTGGACAAAACTCCCTAAAATCCGTGGAAATTAATCCTAGGGCTAATACTAGTAAAAACAATAATATCAATTAAGTTCTCAAAAATTCCAAAGTCTAAATGAAAAGCATCAAGCTTCCTCTGTCATCAAGCAACCCCAAACAAGGGGGGTTATAGAAAGCATTTGATGAGAGGACCAGTTGAAGAAAACCCCATGGTGAACGGCTCAAAAGAGCATGGCCAAGCTACCAGTCACATAGAGAAGCATGTGGGAAACCAAATGAAAGAGACTTATTGGGGCTTACAAACACACAAAGCAATTTAAAAAGGACTACGTAAACCTAATTTCATGGGCTTTCACAAAAAAAAAAAGAAGAAAAAAAAGGGAAAAAGAAAAGAAAAGAAAAAAAACACAAGAAAATGAAAGCCATGAATATGTAGGAAGCCCAAACCGGGTCCGGTTTCATTTTTATTAAGTAATAGTCCAAAGATTAACAAAACAGATAAGGGGAGTTTTGTTCACTCATTTATTCGCATGCATTATGACTGTAAAGGGATAATTGCTAAGATAGGACTCAATTCTTCTTATGCTTCTTCCAACTTGACTCGCCCTCCTCATCCTTGCTCTTTCTGATGGGACATTTAGGAGACTCAAATCCTAGAGGTGCAGGCCCTTCTAGAAACGCCTCCCTTGAAAGTCGCAAAGATCTCTCTGAAGCAGCCACGTCTTTCTTTAACCATTCTAAGTATGGCGTAGGAGGGGTGAATCTCACAATGACTGCCAGTTGATTCTCTTAAAGGCAAAATCCAACCTCCCTTGACAGCTTTCAGAGCAACAGCCTTCATAGATCAGGTGACCGGAATGGGGATATCAGATGGAATTGCTTGGTTTATGACAAATTGCCTTAGCACCCTCCTCGAATGATAGTATGTGGACCTTTCTATGCCCGGGAGTGACACCTAATCTTTACACACCGAACAGATGACCACTTCTTGCATTCCGAGCCACCGGTAGAACCACATGACTTGCGAGGCCTCAAGATCCTTCATGTAGGTAACCCATCAGTACGGAAGAAGACAGAATAACCCTGACTGACATAATTTGTGGGACCAGCTCGAGGACGATCGATCAATGTAAGATGTTCACACATCCACATCTACAAGAAGGGAAAAGTCATTATAACAAAATGGGAAGATGTAAAGGACGGTGATCAAAGAACAGGAAGTCGAGTATATGCACCTGGAGTAGAAGAGGGGAACCAGTCAATGGGGCACGATGATTGTCGGCTAGTGCATCCAAGCAATGGAGGGTCTCGCCTAGTACCATAGGGGTTAAGCTCTTTTCACCAAAAAGTCTAGCCACCAGCGCACCAACCTGGAGAGTGCAAACACCAGGGGATTCTACCAACAAAAATTGTCGTACCATAACAAGGACAAGAGCATGGTTGTGTTTCTCCCTCCACTTAAAGTCGTCTTCGCCGATATGTTTTCCTGAGCCACCGAGGAAGTACTGATCAACAATCTTTGATAGCTCCAGATGGTTGTTTAGGTTAAAAAAGAAGCCAATCTGTCCTTCAGCTAAGAAGAGGAACTTACTAACCTCCTTCAAAATATCAAGGGAAACCATGGCAACTCCCTTTATGAACTTGGCACTCAGAACAGCATTGAACTCATCAATAGTAGGACATAACTCCACCATGTCCTGGCCAAAACGGAACACACGACGACTCTTATCCCAGAACTTGGCAACAGCACTAATTAGACTCTCTTCTATCACCACACCACGAAGCTTGAACAATCTGGACAAGCCCAGCATCGCAAAATCTGTGCGGCAAACAGGGGGAACGCTCGCCATCCACTTAAGCACCTTAGCATGAAAATCCTCACTCATGGTCGCCCTAGATATGTTTGTGATACGTTTTGAGGAGTTATGGGAGTCTCTGGTTACCCAAGGCTTTATTTATAGTGTATTAGGGTCGGTAGAATTCGTGAAAACCCTAAAGCCCAGGTCCAAAAATCGAAAAGGAAAGCTCTAAGGGGCCATGACCGCCACCACCGGCGGTCATGTCGTGAAGACCGCCACTGCCGGCGGTCATGTCATGAAGACCGCCACTGCCGGTGGTCATACATGCAAGACCGCCACGCGGCGGCGGTCATTCACTTACATGACCGCCAAGTCGATAAATGGGCCCACCTGGAAAATTTCGAAAAATTCAGAAAAATTAGGGGACAGAGAAAAGGGGTAGGAGAGAGAAAATAAGAAAAAGAGAGAGAAAATGAAAGGGGTACACTTGTTTGCTGGGGGTCAAACTCTTCACTGAGACAAAAGAGGCACCTATTGACTATTTACTTGAATTTACAGTGATAAATGCTTTACATATTAAACAGTGTTATGTAGAAATCTATAGGGTTTTAATACATCTTTCATAAGCACATACTAGGGGCACACCACCACACTGTGATTGGTTTTCGGGGGCACAATAAGCCCACGTGTCCAACTTTCTTTGAAAAACTTTAAGGAAAACTATGGACCGGGGGCACGCTAAACCCCCAAAATCACGATGAGGTCCTAAGGGCATCCCCCCACCTTCGGTTTGTATGTCTCAAGGGGCACAACGTGCACCATCTTTCATGCCTAATTCACCGACACAAGGGGCATGGGATCCAAACAATCTGACCATGAGATAGCACTTTTCCCAAACCTGTGAGACCATGAGGGGACCTAGAAATACAGACCCATCCAACCCATGATAACCTATAAACACAAGCATACCTAACCCAACACTTGAGGTACCCAGACCATGAGAGGACACCCAGTATCCTTCATCGAGAGATGAGCAAACCCAGTCAACAGAGAAGTCAGGTAACCTAGTTAAAAGCCGAAGATCCGGTCTTTGTAACCCCGAGAGAATTCAGTCAAAAGCCAAAGACCTAGTCTTTTCAACCCCGTAAGATGAGATACCCAGTCAACCAGGTCATGAGACAACACCTCTTACCCGAATTTGAAAGCTCGAGAAACCGAAAGATGAGAGTTTCCAGCTAAAACCGATGATCCAGCCCCCGTAACCACGAGTCAAGACAAACCAACCTAAGCCAAGGACCAAGTTCTTGCAACCTTGAGGTAGTCAAAACCAGGAAAGCCAAATCATGAGGGACCCAGACACACGAACGAACCTAGGAAGTCCAGTTGTGAGAAAACTAGACATAAAGGGATCTGAAGGGGAGAGAACCTCAAGGCAATCAAACCCAAAAGAACCCAGACGTGAGAGTCGCCAACCTAGAAGACCCAGTCATGAAGGGATCCAAACATGAGAGAAACCAGAGAGGAGTGAATCCAACCAAAAGAGAGATGAGGGAATCCAGTTAAAAGCCAAAGACCCAGTCTTTGCAACCCTGAGAGATGAGAGAACCCATCCAAAAACTGAAGACATGGTCTTTGCAACTAGAAAAGAGATGAGGGAATCCAGTCAAAGCCAAGAACCCGATTCTTACAAACCATCCAGACACAAAGTCATCTATCCTCCATAACCAGAAGCCAAATGCCCAGCCCTTGCAAACCTTGAGATGAGCCGACCTTGAGACATACATATCAGAAGCCACGAACCCAGTTCTCGCAAAGTTTGAGATGAGAAGATCAGAAAAAAAGCCATGTACTTAGTACATGCAAAACCAAAAGCCGAATACCCAGTATTCGCAGACCCTGGGATGAGATGATTCCCAAACCAAGATGTTGAGTACCCAGTTGACAAAGATGAGATGATTCTTTGTCAACAACCCGATAGATGAGATGATTTTATCACCTCACGATGAGATGGTTCCCGAAAATATGGAATGAGATGATTCCCAGAAACCGAGGGCCAGTCTCTCAAACCTTCGGGATGAGATGATTCCCGAAGCGGAGCATGAGATGCTCCAAACCTTGGCACACACCACATACGTCAATCATTCAAATTTGGTTGTTCCTTTTTTACGTTGTTTCGTCCTTAGTCTCTAAAAACTCATCAACGAGGGGCATCTGTGAACACCCAAATTTGACCCATGAACATTTTACTAAATAGATTCTAAACATGCTTAAGCTTAAGGTTAATGAGAAGAATTGATTTTGAGTTAAGGCATGATAAGAATTTAACTTAGTAGAATTAATATATTTTGGTAATCTAAACCTTTATGCAATTAAACCTTAGGATTAATGAGATGATTTAATCCAAGGGTGAAGTATACAATAAGGTTAATTTACATAAAATATACTTCATTGCTTGGGATCTATTAGTTGTTTTTAACTCAATTTTATTGAGATGATTTATTTTTGGATTAGAAATGGGCTTAAGGGTCCAAGTTAATGATTTCTCCAGAGTTTTTCCAGCGCATTAGTACATTTCTTGCAGGCTAATTTTAGGTTTGATTTTTATGGAAAATCAGAGTTAAATCATCATTTAAGTAGATTTTGTGTGTTTGGTATAATTTTGCCTAAAATGGGTGTCAATATGTAATTAATTAGTTATGGAATGATTTAGGGGAGTGATAATCAAGTAATTGAGTGATTCTGGGTTGATTACGCAGTAGGATCAAATTAGAGCTGAATTAGGGGATTGGGACTCGAAAAAGGAAATAACGGGTGACACGCGGGGTGACCGGCTGTCATCTCGCGACGACCCCCGGATGCCATCGGACATCCACACATGACCGCCGCAGTGGCGGTCATTCCCTTCCAGAAGCGCCCCAAATCCCCGATTTTGTTTCTTTTTCGATCCTACGTGGTTTTGGACTAGATTCTCGAGCATGATCTTCACCATTAAGCAGGTCCACGCCCCTAGACTTCCCAGAACACTATAAATAGGATCCCTCACTCACATTTCAAGGGACACACAACATTCTTCACATACACACCCATAAGCTCTTGTTGCTTGGAGAAACTCTACCTCTCCAAGCTTAGAAATCTATTCTTAGGCAAAAAATCAGGAGAAATTTCGTGGGGAGCATCAGCAGTAGTCGAGCAAGGAAGAATAAAGAAGACGATCAACCATGGAGCTAAGAAGTGGCAAGAAGGTGGGTGGAGAACACAACACATTACATGGAGCTAGAGGAGGGCTACGAGAGGTAACACTAAACCTTATCTTGATTGATCTTTGCTGACTATATGAGGATACTTTTGATGATGTAAGTGGCCATTTTGTGTCATGTTTAGAACTACGTGGCTTTGACCCCGATCACTCGGGTATGTAGGTAGTCTCGGTTTCACAACGGCGTGCAAGCCAAATCTCCTTCTTCTCCCCTATTCTTTTACTTTCCACACTTGCACAAGGCACACTTGTACTTTTCAATTGTACAAGGTTTCAACCCAACATGGATGGGTGCCTAACACCTTCTCATCCGTGTCGAACCCCCGATCCCATGTCTTTGGTTCGCTATGACCGGTTGCCTAAAGGAGTCATTCGAAGGCTTTCCCAAATTTTGTCCTTAATAAAATTTGCGTGGCGACTCCATTGGTGGGGGATTAACCCTAGGAAGAAGGTGAAAGGAATAGGTGAGAAGGCCCAAGTGATTTTTAGGTCGGGTTCTCACAGTTACCTTAGCAATATGATCACCACCTCAAAACCTTATTTTATAGTACAAATAACGATTATAATATTAATTACATGTGACCTTTAGTTTTCAAGAAACTTGTATAGAGTTAATCTTTATGTGAGGATGTATGTGACTTTCAGTTTTCTGTATTTAAGTATTCTGCCATTTATGCCTCTTCGTATTGTTAGTTGAAGAGATCTTAATATTATTGGCTTTAAACCTACCAAATATTAATGCAAGAGGGTATTTTAAGAAAGGTATTCCTTTTGTTTTAACAAATGTTGGCATGCCATTTTTTTTTTATTGTAATGGATGCGGACGTTTCAAACTTTCTGGCTTTAATCTTGCTAACTTTTTGACTTTTTGGCTTTCAGGTAGAGTGGATTTTGCTTTTGATGCAATATTTGTATAGCATTTAAGTATTCTGCCTTCTATGTCATTTACTTGTATAATTGATATTTTTATTATAATATCAAAATATTAATTGTCAAGTTTTGTATGGTCTAAAAATCTAAATTTCAGATGAGCACCGTATGTGTTTCTTCCATTCAAACCAAGTTGGGAGGCATCTCCTCCAGTTACATGGTTTGTGTTAAATGAATGTTTCTTATCCCATATCTAATTGTAATATAGTTACATGTGACCTTTAGTTTTCCCCATATCTAATTGTAATATTAGTTACATGTGACCTTTAGTTTTTAAAAAACATGTATATAGCTAATCTTCATGTGAGGATGTATGTGACTTTCAGTTTTTTGCATCTAAGTATTCTGCTATTTATTTAAATTTGTTAAATAATATATTAATTACATTAATTGGCATAATAACCTAACATGGCTAACGGTTGTCATACCTAAGCCTAATTGCTCAATTGGTTTCACATACCCTCTTTGCCATGTGGCATTTGAAAGTTGCATACACCTTGCTATGTGTCAACAATTGAGATCTAAGTCTCTGATTTAATATAATATATAAATAGAGATGGAAAAAAGAATTTTATGTTCATTAAGCATCTTTCTCTGATGGGAGAATAGAAAACTATTTTTCCAGTTTTTTCATTTTTCTGATGCTTGGCGATTTGTGTTTCTTATTGAATTTTTGGTGACGGGTTTCTCATATCTATTGCTGAGGTGATTAATTCATACTTGATCGTTTAAATTAATTTCCAGATGTCTTTCTCTTCTTACATTTTAATTTTTAAAATTATTTTTTCTTTATTTTATTATAAAATAGTTAAAATTTTGTACAATTTTTTTAAAATTTTGTACTAACATCTAGTGAGTCTAGTACGATTGATACTTTTTATGGTACATCTAGTATCATTGGTGCTATTTTTAGGCACTTTCACATTTAACACCACTAATACCATCTCCATGGCCACTTTTATCATTTCCTTCTTTTCACTTAGGTCCTTCTTGAAAAGAATGTTTTTATATTTTGGATTAGTGGGGTTTTGCTCTTTATTTGTGTAAGTTTTGGTCTTTATTCGTATAAGTTTTGATGTTAAAATGATCCAAGTATTTCCTCCCCAATAAAGAACAAATCTGAGATTTGGCCATTTTGGATACCTGAGTTTTCAATTGAATCAAATTTGTATCCAGAACTTTTTTTTTAAATCAATTTTGTACTCTGGAACAAGTATGCCACGTGTCACCCCGAGGGTGGCGTCATGTGGAATTTTGATTTTATAGAAAATTTTTTAAAAAGTAGGATCCACACCAATTTAATTCTGAAGTCATAATTTTAGAGAAAAAAAAAATTGAAAAATTTTCTCTATTGGCATACTTATCCAACTATAGTCATGACTTAACCGCAACAATGCAAAGTTGGACTGAATAGTCATATAAGACTTGATTGACGTACTTGATAAACATTTAAGACTTGATTTATCAAAGCAAGAATTATAGGACTCAAATAGGCTTTGCCTAAGAATTGTAGCTTGTAACGGGCTGAACTGACCTCTCAACCGTCTGTGCGCACAGAATAAAACTGCACCAAAGCCAATTACATGCTCAGAGCAGGCTGCATCAGTATTCAATTTAATACATCCATCAGTTGGGGAGAGCCAACGCTGTAAACTAGGCGCACCAGTAGCAGGCTGCATCAGTATTCAATTTAATACATCCATCAGTTGGGGAGAGCCAACGCTGTAAACTAGGCGCACCAGTAGCAGGCCTAGGGAGTTGTTCTTCTCGCATATGTGAACACATATTTTCCTTGCAATGGTCCAACAGAACAGTGGCAGCAAGCTTCGTGATGTCCCTTGTTCATGGTTCTTGCTATTAAAAATCAGATCAAGCGAGCTCTCCAAAACAGCAAAAATTGTCATCACTACAGCACAATACGTATCTGAATCTAGATGGGAACGAAGACATTGAACTTAGCAACATGTTTACATTAATTTGAACTTGGGACAACAAAGATCCCTCCTGCTGGGGCATTTGCAAGAATGAATAAAAGCTAACAGTTTAAAGATTAATGAGAAAAATGTTAGCAAGTTTATAAAAAGACTACAAAGATCCAATTGATGATTATTTAATTCATTCACTAAATTATTTCACCTCCCACATCTCTTATCGTTTTAAGCAGAACCTAGCAGTTTTGTCAACAGGAGATTGTCATCAATAGATGAAAGATGTACAACCAGCTTGGGTTGTAGTGGCATCTGCTGAGAATCCATGATCTACCATTTCATTGATGAGCTGAACTGCCCTCGACATATCCTTCTCCTGAACCAATTCTTGTATCATCACGTTGTAGCAGCAACTGTTCAGTGAGTAACCATCCTTTTCCAGTTTTCTAAAAAGTTTAAATGCTTCATCGACAAATCCTTCCTTGCAAAGTCCATTGATCATTATGCTACATGTCCAGGCATTTGGCCGCAAGCCATTCAGAGGCAGAGAGTTAAACAGTTCCCTTGCATGTTTAATCTTTCCAGAATTGCACAAGCCGCCAATGAGGATAGTATATATCAGTATAGTAGGCTTCAATGAATGCTTTTTCATAGTTTGAAAAATTTTTAGTGCCTCATCAACGCACCCCTGCTTGCATAAACCATCTAGCATAGTGGCATAAGTAACTAAATCTGGGGTTGGGCCAATTGCATTCATGTCCATGAAAAGCTGCGCGGCTGCACTATGTCTCCCTGTCTGTGATAAGCCATATTTAAAAGAGTAGTGCAAGTAACAACGTCGGGAACCAAACCTTCATCAGACATTTCATAAAAAAGCTGTTTAGCCTCATCTACCTTACCTATCTTACAGAATCCGTTAATCAACATGCTATAACTATAAGAATCTGTTCCGCAACCTTTTTCCATCATCACATCAAACACTTCTCTAGCTTTATCCATTTCCTTACGCAAACAATATCCAGCTATCAGTGAACGGTAGGTTCTGACATCAGGCTGTATACCCCACTGAGCCATTGCTTCGAGCGAAGCATGAGCCTCTGGAGCCAAGCCGTCTTTACAAAGAGCACCAACCAATATATTGAAGGTGATCATTGCTGGTCCAATATTCAAAGCCACCATTTCGGAGAGCAAAGTACAAGCTTGGTTCCATTGCCTCGAATGGCAAAGGCCTCGTATCAAGGAGTTGTAAGTGACAACGTCTGGTGAAATCCCTTTGCTGGTCATTTTGGAGAAGAGATCCAAAGCCTCGGCAACTTCCCCCTTAATGCAAAGGCCTCGTATCAAGGAGTCGTAAGCGTCAAGGGTTGGCGAAATCCCTTTGCTGGTCATTTTGGATAAGAGATCCAAAGCGTCGGTAACTTGCCCATCCTCGCAAAGGCCAAGAATGACTCCGCTGTAGGTCAGTACATCCGGATGCCAACCTACTTCTTCCATCCTTCGTAGCAAACCAACAGCCTCATGGTTTCTCCCAGCAGAGGACATGCGATTAACCACCATATTATAAGTATTTACATTGGGTTGGCAGTCACTGGCAACCATTTCGTCATACAACTCCAATGCCTGTGCGATTTTACCCACCTTGCAAAGCCCATTAATTAAGGTGGTAAACGTAACAAAATCAGGTTGCAAACCCAGTTTAATGATTTTGCTAAAAACAGAGAACCCAAAATCCACGCGACCCAAATGGCAGAAGTAATTAGCCAAAATGTTGAGAGTGTCAACATCGTGAGAAATGCGTTGCGATTCCATTTGCTTGGACATGGAGATCACCGCGTCATAAGGTCCAATTACGCCAAGAGAAGCCCACAATTGACTGAATTGCATAATGGAAGGCAAGGGATTTCTATGAAGCATTCTATGGGAGGAAGCCGGAGCATCATCCAGGTTAACGTATGTGGGTTTGGATTTGGTGGAATTACTGTAAGCAGGAAGACAGGAGGCACTAGCAGAAGACTTACCGGTGAAGGCGAAGAGCAAGGGAAGAAGGGATCTTGAAGCAGAAGGAGATGGGTTCAGCATCATAATAATATTAACCCTTCCCATCCGCAAGGGGTTAATTACATTTTAACCCCCTGAATTCAAGTTTATTTTTGACTTAGTGCCTGAATTTTGTTTTTCATCAATCGACCACCTGTATTCTCAATTTAATTCAATTAACCACCTCCAAACGGATTCCGTCAATTGCACTAACGGAAGCGACGGATGCGTGACACGTGTCATAATCGGGTTAATTATAATTTGACCCCTGAATTTAGTCCATTTTAAACTCACCACCTGAACTTTTGTTTTCATCAATCGACCACCTGAACTTTTGTTTTAATCAATCGACCACATCTAATCTCAATTTAATTCAATTAACCACCTCCATCCAATACTAAATGGATTTCGTTTCTTGCACTAATGGGAGTGATGGATGCTCGCCACGTGCCTTAATCTTATCTGTGTATTTTTAATGAATTATATTTACACCTTAAAAATGCACATACAAAATAAATAAAAACACTAAAAAAATATATATTTTTGTCCCAATACCAGCAACACCACCACCACGGTAAAAATGTAAAAAAAAATATATATACTTATCTTTGCCTCAACATGAGCAACGCCACTAGCACTAGCACAAAAAAAATGTAATTATTTTTTAATTAACCTCAAATGAAGAAGAAGAAAAGAAAAAAATTAAACCGAGAAACCCTCTACTATCTCTTTCTCTCTTGGATTGCATCGCAGCCACAACCACCCCGGCTGCAACACCATCCAATGCTTGCAATACAAGGAAACAAAGAGGAGAAGTAGGGAAAAAGTAGGAAGAGGAGAAGAGGAGGGGCGGAGACTCACCGAACGGTGGCAGAGCCCTCCAAACACATCCTCAGGTGTTGGCGCATAATTGGAGACAGAGATAATCTTCGAACCTTGTCGCGCCGAACCTCCATTTTTCCTCCTTCGTCAACTCAACCTCAAACCATCAAATGGAGAAGTAAAGGAAAAGGAGTTGGGTCCTTATCGTTTAAGTCAATCTCCACAAGAAACGGATCTGAGTGAACAAACAAACTCTAATCCTCACACCAAACTCTTTTTTTTTTTATTTACTGGTCTTGACTTTTGGGAGTTGCTTCTCCTTCATGCTTCTCTTCTAAAAAACATTAGGAGAAATAGGTAGCAGCGATGGTGTGGCTGAGCACTATTTTTTCATTTGATTTCTCAAAAAAAATTTATATTGATATTTTCTATTTGGAAAGTAAAAATAGGAAAAGAAAATATTGAATGGTTAGGATGTTGCCACATGTCGCTTATCTCTAGATTCCGTTAGATCAATTTACTAAAACCTAAATTCCTTATCAGAGGTGGTTATTTGAATTAAATTGGGATTACAGGTGGTTAATTGTTGAAGAAAAAGTTCAGGTGGTGAGTCAAAAATGGACTAGAATTCAGGGGTCAAAATGTATCTAACCCGATTAAGACACGTGTAGCGCATCCGTCGCTTCCGTTAGTGCAATTGACGGAATCCGTTTGGAGGTGGTTAATTGAATTAAATTGAGAATACAGGTGGTCGATTGATGAAAATAAAAATTCAGGCACTAAGTCAAAAATAAACTTGAATTCAGGGGGTTAAAATGTAATTAACCCCATCCGCTGGCGAAGAACATAACCCCAAGGCGTTGCCTCTTCCGTGTTGTTCCCTCTGTTCTGTTTTATAAGAAGTTTTGGACTTGTAATTTTGTTTCAATATATAACACCAATACAATTTTCATTGCGTTATCGTTTCTACATTTATGTTAGTGGACTTAACGGGACACATGGCAAGATCATTATCATTTGATTTTTTTCATTTTAATTTACCAAAAAAATTATAGAAAAAAAAAAAGAAAATAAGGAAAGAAAAATAGGACATATCACCCTAATGATTACTACATTCTTTTAAAGAAAAAACAAAAAAATATTTATATCATAGCAAAAGGAAAAAATAAAGTAGAGGAAATCTGAGAATTTTTTGTTTGAATAAATTTATCTTCTATAATTTTATTTATTCAATAAAATAAAAAAATTATGAAAAAGAAAAAAGAAATAAAAATTTGAATTTTAGCATCCAACCATAAATATAAAATTAATTTTTGTTTTTCTAAATTTTTATATTATTTTATAACTAGAAAACAACAATCTTTCGACATTGGGCTGTTGGGCTGCTTTGGGTAATTTGGGCTTTGGGCTTTTTTGGTTCTAAAAAATTGATTCTTGGTCAATGCTACTCTTTTAAAAAATGGATGTTTTACTCTTTTACTCGGATTGATTTAAACTGTTCAAAATGAAACATATGTTTTGACATTATAAAAAATAGAGGGAGAATGTTGATGTATGCTCTTCACCTAAGTTGGGCTAAAAGGATTTTTGATGGGTCTATTTCCTTTTTGAGATAATTTTAACATCCAACTATAAATATAAAATTTGAAACGCACCAACCCGTATTTACCAGTCTCAGTAAACACGTGCCGGAACTGTACAACAGTAATATATCACGAAAGACGGCGCAATGGCCCAAAGATAATATCAATGTACAAATCAAAGAAACCGGCCCAACGGCCCATTGTAATCAAAAGCAACATAAGAAATCTAGCCCATCGGCCCAATAACAAACACACGTCACCCAAACCCGGGGACCCAAAACATAGCACAACGGAATCAATTTTAATCTCAATATCAATATGTGCAAAACCTGATGCAATCTAATGGATCTGTGTCCTGTCCGGGGATAACGCCACAGCCTGTCTGGATTGCGTCATACCTGAACCACAAATAACTCAACCTACGGGATGAAAGCCCGCAGGTGAGGGGTGAGTCCGAAGTGCCCACCGGGTAAAACCCATAAGCAAATATACATATACAAGCAACCGTTAATTTCCAAGTCACATCACCAATAATTATCTAAGGTTCTCACGAACCTTAAATACACACTTGTGATTCTAGACACGCTATTCCAATTTTATTATCAGGGCCCCTATCACTAGTTAAATGGTGGTCGTCGCCTGGTAGTCAAGCTAGCTAGCCCGTGGATCCCGCCCTGGTACCTCCACATATAACTGGCACAGAAGGGAGCAGAACCCAAGCACACTCTCCCCCAACGCCTAAAATGAAAATTGGTACAGACAGGGAGCAGACCCCAAGCACACTCTCCCCCAGCACCATAAATATAAGACTACCATCTGGCTGTTCCAACATTTAACTGTCACTTACTAGATGTCTAAGTGTTTCCATTTTATTAATATTACCATTTAGTCTTGATAACACAATACTGTTAACCAACCATCAACTCATTATCCCGAGCAGGCTCGCAGCCTCTCCGCTCGTCCGGATAATTATCAATACCACTTAACCATCAGATTCCACATAATAATGTTCCGGTACTCAAATCATGTCAATCTCACAGACAACAACAACAACGGTAAATTTGTCATCACTAACATCATCAACATCAACAACAATCAACACTTATCACAACAACCATTCACAACCACAAGTATAGTATCATATCAGCAAACATCACTGTAACAGCCCGGGTAAAAATTTTGGATTTTTACCGGACTGTAAAAGTCTATTTACCATGATTTACTGTTGAATTAATCTTGGGTAATTAATTCAAGGTAAATCGGGAGTCGATTTTCGAAACCGAGTGTTTTTCCCGCGCTCGTGATTTTCCCGCGGATTTTTCGAACCTAAGTTGGTATTTTTCGGGTTTCGGAATTTCTCGGAAAATCACACCGGAAAATAACTAAGGAGGTATCAGTTATTTTCTGGTCCGGATCGGATTCGCCCGTAATACAGACGGATTTGCATTATTTTATAATCACATGCCAAATAGTCATTTTTTCAGTTTATATAAGGAAGAAGAGAGGAAGAGGAACCGGGTGAAGAAGAGAGGAAAAAAAAAGAGAAAAAGAAAAAAAGGAGAGAAAAGAAAAAAAAGAAAAAAAAGAAAAAAATTAGAAAAAAAAATAGAGGAACCAATCATAAAATAGAAAAATAAAAGAAAATGAGAGAAAAGAAAAGAAAAAGAAAAGAAAAGAAAATACTGAAAATACTGAAAAAGGAAAAAAATAACCCGGATGAACAGTAGCCACCCGGATCCTCTTCTCGGGTACTGTTCATGAGATGGAGTTTCCGGCCGAGTACTGCCACACCGTCCACACCGCCGCCTTCGTCAAGCAGGCGCGACCTCAACCCCGCCGTCGCCAAGTTGTCCCGTCGCTTCCGCCGGCCAGACGCGCCTTCGACCCGCCGGATTCCCCGCGGATCCGCTTCTCCTCCAGTCTGCTCCGCCACCGCGCCGCCTCGCGCCGAGGTTCCACCGCCGTTGGAGTCGCCTCGAGGTCGCCTTCTTCGTGGTCGCCTTCCCTTGCGTTGTCGCGTCCTCCGTCGCCGTCCCTGCTGCTCAACCCGAGGTGAGCATCGGGTTTAGCCCGTTTCCGCGGCCGGGTCGCGCCCTTCCTGGGTTG